>OENM01002377.1:2817-18305 GCA_900239745.1 Rotaria magnacalcarata
TGATCCTAGTTTTTGGTTTTTATAATTTTTTCAAATATCACAAATCTATTCTTGAATATTGGATTCACTTTTAATAATTACCGACGAAATAAGTAAAACAATTAGGCATTTTGTTTTGATAAGCACATAGATTATGCAAGAAATGTGTTTATAACATGGCGATAAAAGAAACGCGTTTCGTTATTTGAGTAGTGACCCAGTGAAAAATAATCATAGAAAAAAACGGTGTAGAACGCATTCCAATATCAGAGAAAACTTTTTTTAAGAAAAAAAAAGTTTTTTCAAAAAGTGGAAACCGTTCCAAAAAGGAACGGTGGAGAACGCGTTCCACTTTTCGAAAAAACTTTTTTTTTCTTAAAAACAATTTTTCATCTTTTCGGACACCGTTCTATACCGTTCTCATTTTGAAATGCNACCTAACGAAAATTTTCTCGACCAATTCTGTAAAAAGTATTTTCTTCAGAATTGCTTAGCTACCTGGAATTCTGCATCTTTTTTTTCTGTTTCGAATTTGTTTTACATCTCACTATTTTATTTGACTTACGTAGTTTGTTTTTTTTCGTTAGCTGGTTTTTACACGTCGCTGCTTCGGACTGGGTTCGTACTGACCTGTCTATACTATGATGCTATTAAACTATCTTTTCGGATACTAGATGTAGTGAAAATACAAATGTAGTTAAACAGAATATTACAATAAAAACATCTAAATTTTCATTTTAAGCCAATTTTGCTTCATGTTTAATAGAAAAATAAATAAAAACTTTATTTTTAATCTATTGCTTTTAAAATTAAAATAAGTAATTATTATATAAAAAATATTATCTAAATATTTAAAAACATTTATGCTTAAATATTAAAATGAAAAAATTCTGCTTTATGGATTAATATGTATTCGGTGAAATATGATTGTATATATTGTAATGAACAAGAAGCTATGTCGTGTTTTTCTATTCTCCCTTTATTTCAATTTCTCACTTCCTTTTATAGGTCCGTTCCACTTCAGCGCACACTATCCACACAAACAGGAAGAGAACAGAGAGAGAGAGAGCGATATACAGTGAAAGAGAGAGAGACAGTGCATGATAGAGGAACATATTATTATGTACAATAATATCACTTATACTCGAACATATGTATAAATCGTCACATATATATATATATATATATTTAAAATTTAAATGTACATTCAAATAAAAAGTTAGATCGGCTAGACCAATATTTAAAGGACAATTTTTTCCGAAATTATTCTCAACAGAAATTATAAAATTCTTTTTTTCTGATCAATTATACGAGACACATCCTTGTGCTTTTAAAACTAACTATTCGACACAGAAACTAACAACATGCTAGCCATCTACTATCAGTACCAAAAGAATGTGGCATAAATGAGCGATTATATTATCCATGTATGAGGCCCAGTCAAAATGAACTTGTTTCTTAAATTCTTAGTCCTCTCTATTTATTCCTCGAAATTAAAATTAATCTTGTGCTTATAATATAAATACAAATGTATGTAAATGTATTTATATCGAAAAAGATATATTGTTATGTATAAATTTTAGTATTTATATTTATCAAATGAGTATATATGTACACGTATGTACATTTGAAAAATGTAGAATGATAGAGAACGCTTTCTTTCCTCACTAGAATGATGTTTAATGATCTGGAAAGCGTTCATTACTTTCAAGAGTCCATTCTTAGGCATTCTGTTACAGAACGTGATAGAACGCGATCTCCTCAAAATGGAACTCAATCTTGACCTTTCCTAAGTAAAATGAAAAGAAAACCATTCTGATAGCAAACGGAACGGGTTAGAAGGCTTTCTATTCTGATGAGGAAAGATTTTTGAACTAGGTAGAATACATTCCATAACAGTATGGAACGTTGAAGAAAGCATTCGCTCAGATATTGAACGAGTTCTTTTCAGTAATGAACACATTCATCAACTTATAGAACGCGTTCTTCGTGAAAAATATAACTTTCCCTATTCCGATCAATGCGTTCTGTTCCGTTTTTTTCTATGATTATTTTTCACTGGGTATTCAAAGATTTAATTATTTTCTGCATTCATAGTAGCAATACAATTATGTAATAATGTCAAAAATTTTAATAAAAAGAAATTAAGACTATTTAATGTAGATATTCACAGACATAAATAGTGCTAATATTAATTTATCTGAATAACACAATATTTTTTCCTTTCCTTTATTAGACTATTTTTATATTCTACAACATAGAACGAATGTTCTATAAACTATACGATGGTTTGTCGCTTTCATCGGTTAGATTCGTGGCAAACTCACGACTCCTTATATTGGTATTGATTATTGGAATGCTGCTCGTTTATTATCAAATTTCAACTAGTTCTACACAAATTATTTCCACTATCGTTAAATCGCCTACGTTGATTTATAAAGTTATAAAAATGAACGATCGTAAACCAACTTACAAACTGGTTACTCTTAATGGTCGAAAACCTTATGCAGATGGCGATAGAGCTCAAGCAGTAGTAGTAGAACATCTTCAACTAGTCAACACTTGTCAAGAAGATCCATCGCTTATTGTAGTTGATATTGGTGCCTTTGTTGGTAATCTTCATAGAAAATATAATAAGAACATGAAAGAAAAATAGACAAATACTTAACTGTTTTTTTTTATATAGGAGACTTTGGATTATATGCAGCAGCATGTGGTTGTCAAGTATATTTATTTGAACCTCAACCAAAAATGATCGATCTTATTCAAACGTCTATCTTAGTTAATAATTTTTCTTCTTCACGTGTTCATCTGATTAATAAAGCTGTTAGTCATTTACCATCGAATTCTCAACTGACATTTCTTGAAGATGGAAGTGATACAAAACAAACGAATGGATCTTTACATATATCAACGATTCGTCTTGATGATATAGACTGGCCACCGAAATCAAATATATTTCTATTAAAAATTGATGTTGAAGGATTTGAATTAAATGTTCTTCGTTCAGCTGAAAAATTATTTCAGAACAAACGTATTCAACATCTGATCTTTGAATATACGGCTTATTGGACTGACCGATCAACACAGAAAGATCTTTTACCATTTGTTCAAAATCAACTTGATAGTAAGAAGCTGTATGCATTAGATCGAACAGGACGAACTGTTTATGGTCCACTAGATCGAACAGTGCTCAATGATTTTTATGAAAATCACATAAAGAGACATTTACAAACGGATATCTATGCAACTTTTGTCGATTCAGATATAAATACTACTATAAAGTCAAAACCCTACGATCCATTATCGTCGTTTGCATGAAATATTTTACATTATCTATTGTTTTTCTATACGAACTAGTCGATGCATAGTATAAAGTTTATGCGTTCAGAAATTTCTTCAGGATTCATCTGGTCTTTGCAAGTCTTCTTCTATTATGACGTTGCTTCATTATCATTAATTTATAATGTAGTTAAAATTTTAGCTATCTGTCTTTTAATGATTTATTGACTTCATTAGGTTAAGAAATTCAATTGTAAATTTTAACTTCAACAAAAATGAAAAATGTTCGAACAAAATTTAGATGATACAACGGAAATTGGGGTCAACGCGAACAGAATTATTCAACTAGATTCAAAATAATAAAAGTATATATCAACTTGAATATTATGAATGATGCCTACAATTTTACTTTTAAAAAGTAATAAAGTCAAAATGACTTGTTGCTTCATGATTTCTTTTATTTTCAAATAGTAGAAAAGTAATGTTTCATGTGAAGCTTCTTGAATTGTTCACTTGTTTCTTGATTTACAAAAATGCACGAGTTCATTTACGTATCGTTGTTCATCTTCTAGACTAAATACATCAAATACAATGAGGGATAGTTTTGTATGCGACTTTTGTCGTTGAAACCAGTTGATTACTGTTTCAATTGCTGTACGACACGCATGATCAGCAGGAAAAGAAAATAATCCCGTTGAAATACAACAAAATGCTATTGATGTTATTGTACCAATTTCATTTGCTAGATTTAAACATGCTTCATAGCAAGAAGCTAATTCTCGAACATTATCTTGTGTTACATAAGCGTCATGAAATAACTGAGGACCAACAGTATGCAAAACATATTTCGAAGGAAGATTATAGCCAGCAGTAATTTTTGCGTGACCTACAGGTTCTGATTGTTGTTGTTTTTCCATAATTGTATAACAATCATCTCGTAAACGAGGACCAGCAGCTGCATGAATGATATTATCAATGCATAAGTGTGTGGGTTGAAAACATCCAAGAAGATTGCTATTGCCTGCATTAACAATCGCATCAATGATTAGAGTAGTAATATCGCCTCGCCATACACGAATAAAAGGTAATGATACAAATTGTACAGCTAATTGACTAGCTTGAGTAAGACTCTTCATATGATCTCTTTCATATGTGAGTACTCGATCAATTAAATTATAAATATGAGATGAATAACGATCGCTCGGTCTGGGATCGCGAATAGTCAGTAGACGACGAATAAACGCTCGTTGTTCTTCTATTGACTGTTGAGAAACAGAATCATTAGGTCCATTTAAATATTCAACAATTTGACGAATTATAGCAGCATAATTCAGATTTTTATCCGTAAACTTAAATGATATTGGTTGAAGATTGATTAAGTTATGATAATCTTTCAATGTCAATACTCGAGACATAACTAACCTTTAACATACAAAATTTTATATTATTAATTTTCATGAAGATGTTTTTTTTTGTTTCATTTGAGAACGTATTCTATAAACTTACTGTGTAAAAATAAACTCGCAATAATAAGAAGCAGTTCGTTTCGTCTACATTTATTTTTTTTCTTTTCTGTTTATCAATGACGAAGCATTTTTTTGATACACAAAAGAAAAAAAAACGCTGAGTCATTTGGTGTACTATGTGCAAGCTGAGAATGGCTTTTTTGACGAGAGCTTTTTCTCATGTTCTGTCTGTCGTGGAAACAACATTAGGTTTTGATGCTGTGAAAATTTTAGTCTTACTGTTATATACATATGTATGAATATAGATGTCTGAAAGTTTGCTTTTTATCTTATTTAATTAGCCAACTCTACGTCTCATCTTAATTTTTATTTAATATGAAATCATATTAAAGTGCAGCACTTATAATGTCATGATAATCGAGTTTATCATCAAGATATTATTTCTTAAACGTAAAAATACAGTAGTTATAGAAATGTCGAAAGTCTTTCAGCGAGAATTGTAAGTCTATCGTTTACCACAGTTTTTTTCTGGACAAATAAGAATTAGTAAAGATTTATAAAATTTCCATGGTAAAGATTACATTTTAAGAGCAATAGTCGTTCACTTTTGATCGCTTTGTTTTCTCTCATGATTTTCATTTCTATCAATCAAAATTCGTTGAAACAAAAAAAAGTATTTCTGTGAGGCATGAATATAACTTATAGTCAATAAAAATGTCACCAATAAACTTTATGATAATTGTTTTTAAAAGATGGTAGAATAGAATCATAGATTGAAAACTTTACGAGTATTTTTATGCCATTGTAATATTTGAATTAAATCATTATAAACATTTGTTGAAATATGTTCGTTTTCAATCTAGGTAATGGAATGAACTAATTAAGGAAGTTGACTAGCTTAGAAATGTATTGATTGGTAATTATATTTTATATTATTTCTGACCAATACAAAATATTTCAAATATTTTTAGATCTCTAATTTGCAAAACCTTATGGATTTCTTCGCATTGAAGTTTTTGAAGAAAATAAAAATAAAACTACTCTCCTACTATTGCAAATGTTCTGATTCGCATTAGTCGTACAATAAAGACTGTATACTATATAAACTGCATTCAATCATATTGATAACTATCAGAATTTGCCTTCTTTCATATTGTACTACTTTAAAATTTGCTCACCGAGAAGTAATACTATCTCTCCAGTGGCAGATGTTAAGAGTTGTTTACTTCGGATCATTACATATGCATTAGTAACTTTTTATTATTTACATGTCACCTTAAATAATGGCAATATAACATTCTTGTGGCACTTTTTTAAGAATTTTTTGTTTTCAAAAATTATTTGTGAATACGCGAATAACCTAGGTAATAAAGGAATTGCTTCGATTTTATTTTCTTAAACTATTCTTGTCAATATGATTCGTATTATTTTTTAGTGAAATATTTCTTTAAATACTCCAGCGATAAAGTAATTTCGTGCTTCTTTTTTGTTGAATAGAACAATCGATTTTGGACTCAACGTTGCATTCATATGGTGTAAGCGCTCATCAATAGATGAAACTAATATATAATGTAGCATACAATATTGAATAAGTCATTAAATCACTATTTCAAAAAGTGTGCACGCGCGATATGAATAGTATATATATATATACATCAGTAAAAGATACCATTCATTTTCAATTCATGGTGTCTATATTTTGCACATAACGTTTTTGATAACTGATTTTACTCTAATCAAGAAATCATCAATCTCACATCGACTCATTTAGACACAGACGACAACAGTTCAGATGGAAAGTATTGGCTGGGCTCTTCATTCAGAGTATTCCTTTGATTGCAACTGACCAACATCAGTAGTTATGGAAAAAAAGCAATATTGATATTGAAACGTTCATAGTCCCATTGTTGTAACGAGAGTATTTTGGTGAATCATTCATACTCTAATCAAACAATTGTTACGAATAATATTGCTTTACCAGATAACCTTATCGTGTCACTCGTCGTTTTCATAGCGATTGTTACAAGACCATGCTTTTATCATAGTTGTTTGTTACATTTTCTTCTCTTTTTCTTTGATTCTTGGTTACTGTTCGAGTCCAATTCCAGGCATTATGGCCGATAATTATCTTCATCAATCAACTGACGAAATAACATATTTAACAATCTATATGTATCGACCAAATATGGATTCGATCCCGAATTATGCTCTACCAACTGGTTATTCTTTACAACTATATAAAGACGATGTCAATGACAAGCAAAAATGGGCTGATATAGCCATGGCTGCTGGAGAGTTCAGATCACTCGAGGATGGTCTCCACAAGTTTGAAGAATATTTTTCAAAGACAAAAGATAAAATACCACTGACTCAACGCGTTCATTTTCTAGTAAATAGCGATGGAAAATATATAGGAACAGTGACTGCCGGAATCGATGAAGCTCACATAGAAGACTATGGGAGTCTTGATTGGGTATCAATAATACCAGAGTATCAAGGAAAAAAACTCGCAAAGCCTATGGTTTGTGCAGTACTGCACAAAGTAGCTAAGTATTCCAACAAGTGCTATCTATCTTCGCAAACAACAAGCTGGAGAGCAATAAATATGTATGCTGATTTAGGATTTCTACCTTTTATTAAAACGGATGGCTGTAAAAAGGCTTGGCAACTACTTAACAAATTATGCCGACGAAAGTTCATTGATGAAACTGAGTAAATAACTATTATATATAGTCCTTCTAACATGTTTGTCGGGAAAGATTATTGATTATTAATTATCGCATGTTATTGTGTTTCTTTTTTTCGAATACTGCCATTTTCTATTGCAACCATTAGATGCATTGATTATCGTCGATTTGTACATAAAAATAAAACAAAGAAAGTGCCTCTATAAATGACAATCATCTTAAGTGCTTCCTATTTCGAGGCTTAGCAAAAGTTTGCTCGATGAAACACTTCTAGAAACTCAAGACAATCAAATCTCAATGCGTACAGAAACAGAATCGTTTTTAGCCTCAAAACGGTCGAAAGTTGCCATCATGAGATGTACGAGATACAATGACTGAACAAGATAGGAAACTATCATGCATTGGTACTCTGACCCCGAAATTGAGACATTTTTTTGTATTGAAATCATATCTACAGAGTATATTGGTGATTTTGTATTCACTGAAACCGACGCCTACAGCTACCCTCACTGTATCTTCATGGTGGAGTCACGAACATCCGGAATAATATATATTATTGTTATTGAATCGATGAAAATATGGATGCAGTTGTTAACTACATAACTTGAATTGTTTATTTCGTTTTTGTGCCTACGATAAGAAAGATACATTAATATTGACTATTGAGACTTGATTCCTATCCAAATTTTTTTCTTTCATAGCAGAGCATATTAAACACGTATATTTTCTTGCTACCATTCTATTAAAACTTTATAAGATTCTGATCAGTTTGTTTATATCGATATAAGTAACAGATAAGCATTTGATTTTCTGTTACAGAATGTGTTTCATGGTCATGATTATCAAATGAATGATGATCATAATAATTGTTTTACAGGTGTTCTTACAACAATATGTACTACATAGAACTACAAACAATGAATTACTTTGAAATAGCCACATTAACAAGTAGATCTACTATATTGTCCAGAGATCAGTGTGTTTCTGTTCCACTAAGCTTGGTTGATCAGCAGATATCAGAACCTAATATTATTTAGAAATATGAAGTCATGTGGATTGAAAATAAGAAAGAACTTTGATTTTGTTTTTCTTTGGTGATGACCAAGTCTCATTGAGAAAAATATTAATTATTGATCTATGATTATTTTGACATAAAATATCTATTGATTATATTAGTTTGGTTTCTATGAAATAAATGAGTATCTTCATTGCTTATTTTTCATTGAAATTACAACGATCAGCAAACTTTAATATTCAACAGTATCGATTATCCTAACAATTTTCTAATACTGAAAGGCACAGCTAAACTAGAATGCTTCACTAACAGACATAGTTCGTAAAATTCTTAAAATAACAGAATTTCTTTATTTAAACATCTTTCGTTATCACGTTATCAGAAACTTCGTAAATGTATATTTTACGATAAAATGTGACATCTATCAATTATGCTTGTTATTTGGTGTAGATAATTGATGGGTAGCAAATTGCTTTTCATCTGAATCAGTTTTTCTCAGATTGAGTATGAGTATAATCTTCGAGAAAAAACAGCAACCATGTCTTTAACATCCATAGAGAGGCTGTTTTTGATAGGTCATCAATTTCTGTATGCGCATCGCACGACTATTTTGATTGCTACAAGCACTGGTATCTTTCGAAATATCACCAGAATCTAATCATATACTGATTATTTTGTCTTTGTGAGACAGTGCTGACAGCGTGGATGTACAATAAATTTTGGGTTAATCGTCAAAGATATAAGAGTATACAATCTATTAAAGGTAAGACAGTATTAATCACAGGTGGAAATACTGGCATTGGTTATGAAACTGCTATGGATCTTCTTCAACGAGGTTGGCTAATGTAGTCGCTCACTGTTGCCATGTAATTAAATGAATAGATATTTAGGTGCTCGAGTTGTTCTTGCCTGTCGAAATGTCAGCAAAGGATATGATGCTATGAATAAACTTCTTGTTAAAACTAGTTCTAATCAAGAGAATATTCGAGTGATGGAATGTGATTTATGCTCATTGAATTCGGTTCGAGCTTTTGTTAAAATGTACAACGAAGAAGAAGATAGGCTTGATATTCTGATTTGTAATGCGGGTCTCGGTTGGTCACCACCTGTTCTTACTAAAGATGGTTTCAACTCAGTGATGCAAGCAAATTATCTTGGACATTTTCTACTCACAAATCTTCTAATAGATAAATTGAAAAAATGTCGACCAAGTCGAATCATCAATGTTTCATCCGAATTGCATAAAGGTAACTAATGGAGAAATTGATTAATGGCAAACTTTTCAGTTAAAATTTAGCTGTGAAATCGATTGATTGGTCCGATGCATTTACACAGATTCATACTAGTCGATGGATGGGTGCCTATCCACTATCAAAATTATTTCAAATTCTCTCGACACTCAAATTAAAAGGAGATCTACCAAATAGTATGTTAGTTTACTCTTTAAAATTCATTTTAATTACTTTTCATTCTAGCTGAAGGTATCAATATATTTGCATTGACACCTGGTTGGGTTTCAACATCCATTCAAGACCCAGTCGAATATGGTCTTGGTATTTTCGGCCTTATTTTTTACTATCCATTAGTCTATTGCATGAAATTTACATTTGCAAAGACTGCGAAGACTGGTGCACAAACCATTATTTACTGTGCTGTTGAATCAAAACTAGACAAATCACAAGACTTATACTTTGAGTAAGTTAATGATTCATAGGAAATGATTTGATTCAGATTTTTGTTCCTTTTTTTCAGAAACTGTGCTGCTACAAAAGTATCATCATTAGCTGTTGACGAAGTCTCAAGTGATCGTTTATGGAAACTGAGTTGCAAAGCAGTTGAACTTTAAATTATATCTATTGACATAACAATTAAGTACCCTATCATATGTACTAATCTTTACGGTTTATATTGTTAGTTATTAACGTTTTTTATTATCACCGCATCAAATTTTACAAAAACAATAACACTAAAGTAAAAGTTATCTCTCAAAGCACCAATCTTTTGATTTGTTAAATTTGAAAAGTCTAAGATGTTCTGTACAATTTTTCAATGATTCAATGCGAGTATTGAGAAGAACCGTCGACTATTTCTTTTTATAACATTATTGATAAAGAAGTTAGAGTTGAATATTCTAAAGGAGCACTTGTTTTTTTCAACTAGATAGCTTTCGACTCAAACAATCGAAATTCGTTAGCTGTTTGATGCGATTGTCGAGTTTTCAAGAACATACGTTTTAGATAAAAGTCATGCTCTACCACATAACAAAATAGTTTATAGAAAAATATTCACTATTTTCTGATTTTTGCAACTGATCTTGCGGAAAGAATAAAAGCATATTCGTTTCGTGTTCATGACCAGACATAATACCACATCGATAGCTTTTACTTTCTTCATAATACGTATGCAGTGATGTTGATAAGCGGTGCCAGATCGAATCATTATTGAAGATATTCTTTCAAAACACGAATGGATCTTCTTTGTTTGTAATACTTCTAAACAGAAAGTTGAATAAACGAAACAATGTCTCGTATCCTTTCATCATTGTCTCAAAGTAAGTCGATGCTTGGTATTAGTGTCGAAAGCTGCCAAATCAATTGTTCGTTTGTTTTTTAATTCAAATTATTGAATGAATTTTATTCTGTGAACAGTTCTCACTGGGAATTATGCATCAAACATGTACATAGATGTGTGATTCTTGATGTGAAATATCTAGATTATGTGGCATTTCTTTTTTTTTATATAGGCAATTTAACAATCAACTATTTTCTTATGCAATTCTTGATTTTAAAATATGCAATATATGTGATACAATACGAGAATTTCTTGGCATAAAAACAAAAGTGAGATTTTTTGAATACAAACGATACAATCAAACAAATCAAACTAAACATAGAAATAAATGCCATCATCTCTCGACTGTTTATGGCAGAGCGTATCTTCATTAAGATACATATATAGTTAGCTTTTATCTTTTTCCATTATTATATTGTTGTTGTTGTTTAATATCACGCGTTCGTGCATCAAATTTTCGATCTTGCTGTTCTTGATCGGATAATATATTTGTATAACCTTGCTGATTTGATACTTTAATTGAGCGTATGAGCAAGTCAATCATATCATTCGGCGATTTAATTACCGTGTCCATTTTGATAGCTTTAACAAAGTCACTGTATAGACTCATGACTTTAATAGCTTTTAATCGTTCTTGAAAATTTTCGACGATAGTATCAGGTGGATATCCATATGATCGATCTAAATGTCTAAACAAAAACTACATATAACAATGTTCGAACTTTATGAATGTTAACGAACTGTTTTACGTCCGATAATATAAATGTTGCAGCCATCTCGAAATTAAATACTAATAAATGATTTGATACTTTAACAGTTTGAAATATAAGAGGTAAATGTTGAGTTTGGATATTAAGTAAATTTGGAATTATATTATTTCGTTGAATCCAATAGATTTGTCGAGCAAAATATTCTTCGTAAATATATTCTTTTATAGTGTCAAATCGGTATTTTTTTGATAATGCAATTTTAATTAAAAATTCACCAATATCAGGTACATATTTTTTATTACGCTTCTCTAAATCTTTTGTAAATTTTTCAATAGTATTATTAATTTCTTGATCTAAATTAAAAATCAGACGAAACAAATTATAAAAAGAAAGTTCTTAATACAATCCGTGCAAGATTAGAATTATGAAAATATAAAATAGCTACTGCTATTCACTAAATAGTGAGACTTAAGTTCAGTGTATTTTGAAACAATCTTATTCACTTGCCTTGAATTAACATTCAAGAGATACAATAAACAGCTCGTTACTATGTTATAGCGTGACGGGATTAATGTATTATCTATGGAGAGAGATGTTGATTGAATCTGAGCTTCTATTTCTATATCTTAAAGCTGTCTGTCAGTAATATTTCACAAAAACAAATAACATAACATTTACCTAATTCAGGATATATATCAATAAAATGCATCAATAAACGTAAAAAATGGCAAAATGCTTCAATAGCATGTTTGGATTCGTACATTTGTCCATTGAATAACTGCACACTTGATTTGTTCATTAATGCTGTCAGAACGCTTAAAGCCATCGTCGGTCGAAAATCATATTGAGCACTACCTAAAGCAGTGCCAGTATGAATTATACTAATACTATTTTGAATAAATATTTGACATTGTTCAAAATGTTCTTTATTGATATATATTGGTAACCAATGGTTATAATCTTTCCCAGTCACTGAGCGAAATCTCAAATTTTCATAATAATCTAATTTATTTCCACCGGAGTTTTGTATTTGAGCCACATATGCATCATACGAAATAAGTTCTAAAATAATATCTGACCATAATCGGCCATATCTATCACGTTTTATTAATAATGGATAACCCAAACAAATTTTATCCTCTAGAACATTTTGTTTCGTTACACCACAAGTCAATTTTTCTTTTAATTGACGTTTCAATATTAAGTCTTCTGTTTCAGATTTATCGATTTCTGAAGTATTGTTTCCAGTATAATCAACAATTCGTGGATTTGGTTGTTCGTATGTATGACCACAGGTTGAGCATTTAAATTGTTTTACCATAGTATGTAAACGGTCAATATTCTCTAAAGATGGCGTATATCTTAAATCAGGCTCAGCAAAAAAAGTAACAATTTGAAGAAGAGCCGTAGATAGTGTATAACCTGGACTTGAAAAATAAAAATAATTACTAAGGTGAAATCGAAAATTTTTAATATACCTCCATCCACTAGCTTGCTTTGCTGTGCCTGAATCGATGTGTCGAAAATATGAAGCATAGTTTGTTAATAAATCATTGCACAAAGCATGTCCATGTCTAAATAGGAAAAACAATTACAAGTTCTATTAATTAATACAACGAATAACTTTGTACCTTCGATCATCATGAATATGACCATGATAAGTTGAATCAAAGTCTAAACCTGGTGCTATATTTCCAGCAGGGCCTGTTAATGGATAATTTTCGGGAATATGAAGAATTAAATGAATTATAACGCCACGATAAGGACCATCGTTAATCAATACCTTGCAAAAATTAAGAGAAAAAAAAACTTGAGATTACTAAATATAGGTGAAAAAGAAAAACTAGTTGAATTCGTACGTTACAATGTAAAAGAAATGGATTCGATTCATCTGGACACGTAACACCAAGCCCAGGCACAGGAACTTTTTCAAGATCTCTCAAATCTCTAAAAATTACCATAGTTAATATATTTAACTTTTGTTTGAGTTACCTCATAATACGTTTCGTTGCAGCAAGCTTTGTATTTTGCACTTTGAATGGTGTACTCATTGCTGATATAAAGCAAATCAACTAACACCTATTTGAACTATTCTAAATAGTAAAAGGATAAATTTAAAATGATTCCACATCATTCTGAACTTTAAACGAGGATACAATCATCTATTTGCGAATATCACACTACTAACATGTTATTTAACTGCCAAAAACATATCGTTTATATTCATTGAGACACTCGTATGCGGTTAGATATTTTTCTATCTATTTTAAATGATAAAATAATCAGTACAACATCATACATGGCAAAATTAAATAGTCAAGAATGAGCATATAACTAATGAAGATATTTTTATAGTTTTGGCGCTGCATTTCTTAGTAACTGTAACGATGCACTGAATATACGTATATAGCTAGATTATCGACATGTTCATATATTTCATATTTCTAGAGTGTAACTACTTCATAGATAATATATGCGTGTATCTCAGAGGGAGAGACAATGGGAGATGGGTCATCGAAAACACAATCGAGATAGATAAAAAAAAGTAAAACAATAGTAATAAGACAGAGAGGAAATGATGACCAATAGGAGCTAACATCTATATTAGCCATAGGCGGCGGAACGTTTTGAATTTAGGGCAGAGTTGGAACCGGTCCGGCCGGACCGAACAGGTGCCGGACAGGACCGGTTGAGATAATTGAACCGGCCGGTTCCTACCGGTTTTTACCGGTCTGACTAAATTGTAAATGTTAGGTAATATTGCATTAGTAGCGCATGATACCAGTCAATTTATAGTACATATTTTAAATGAAAGAAGCAGCTATTATATTCTTAAATTTAAACTTAAATTTTTCATTCTTTCAACTTCTTTTGAAATAAAACTTTTATTATTTACTGTTTATAATGTTTTAACAACTAGAACGTTGTCATGCATTGATCGTTTATTTGCTTTCATCTTATTTCTTTGATTTGATTCCAATTTCTTCTTTTTAATATGCCGACATGTATACATGCCATGCACATGCGCTTAATTAACTTAAAAGAGAGTAGGTCACTAGTGTTGTATATAAGTAGACGGATAGGCTCAGTTGGATTCTGAATGTTTAGAATCACTTGTCGTTCTAAAAGAAGCTTACTTAAACAAAACATGGCCTAAATAAAAACAATAGTATCTTTTTTATGCGTATGTTTCATTTAGCTTGTGGATTAAATATCTAGCGAAATGATCTTTTTTTAATCTTGTATTTACTGTAACTATTTATTTTCATGTAAAAAAAGCGTTATTTCGTATAAATTTTGAACTAAGTTATAACAGAAATCAAAATTAAATATCGAACTTAGAGGGAAGGAAAGGAACTTTATCTCGTACAGAGAAAAAGTTATTCAAATTTACGATTGCCTTTTTCATAATTGAGATTCTAATATAAACTATAAACATTGAACATTCTAAGAAAGGGAAACATATAACCTGTGCCGATGCACATTCAGAAGAAAATATTGTCTTTATAAGCAATCATTTAATCTAAAAATGCTTTGGGAACTCGCCGGTTTTTGCCGGTTTACAAATATTTGGAAACCGGTAACAACCGGCCGGACCGGACCGGTTGAAAATTTCTTCACCGGTTCCAACTCTGGGATACGGTGACAGTCCATACAATCCAGCGGATACGATGACAATCCAGAGGATCCCACAATCCGCTTTTCCCCTTGATTTCAGCTAGGGATGTAACAATACCATTTGGAGACACCTAAAGATGACCAATTTTCATAATGGAGA
>OENM01002378.1:0-18295 GCA_900239745.1 Rotaria magnacalcarata
GTACTACGGCCGTATACGGACACCGTATATCAGCCGTAAAGCCGGCGTAATATTATCGTATTCTATAGAACATACGGCCGTATTGCTGCCCCTGTTATACGGGGAAAATACGGTACGTAAAACGGGCCGTATTTGTATCGTATACGACCGTTTACTGATCGTTTTCTTCGACCTGGGACGATTTCCCGATATATAAAAAATACATGCTCTTCGGAATCAAAAAATTTAAAAACAACCAGGGTGTTCGGAATGAAAGTTATCCAATAGACGTTTTCGTCCCGATTTCCTGACAGTATTTTTCATATTGTCGGTCATTTCATTCCGATTTCCCTGCATTTTTTAAAATTACGATATCCTGACCAACATGTGCTATGTACTCCCGGTAAATGTTTTTAAAGGCAAAAATCAATGCCGAACATCCAAGAGGGAAAAAGCGGCTCCTGGTGGATTCTAGAATCCATCAGGAACCGTAGAATCCACCAGAATCCATTTTGATTAATGAGTTTATATCAATACTTTAAACAATTTTCAGCTGCTAAAGAGAACAACGAGACTCATATATGTCGGATCTATATGACTTTGATCGTATTTTGAAAAAATTACGAAAGTGACCATGCATTTTTTCATAGATCTAAATGGTCTATTTATCGTTTCTTGAATCTAAATGCTCAGAAAGAAACTTACAGATTTTATTGTACATGTTACAGGGAAGATTGAAATGCAGGGCTATTTAAAATAGCCCTTAGGGAAATTGAAATTTCAATCTCACTTAGGGCAAATTAAAATCTTTTTTTTTTCAGTGCAATTTATAAGAAAAATTGAAGATTTCAGTTTCCTCTAGGGCAAATTAAAATTTTAGTTTCTCCAATAGGGGAGTTTTAAATAGCACTGATAGAAATAAATATATCATTTTTCTACTCGCAAATTCTATATTACCATGAACATGATTAAATATTTCAAAATAACGCTATATTTTCAAGCTAAACAATCTTACAATAAAACAAAACAGTAGAAACGACCTACTTTACTGAAACTAACACACTTATATCTAGAAAAATATTAAAATATTTGAACACACGAATTTTAGTTTTTGGATGAGATTTTGTGCAACTTTTAATATCTTTCGTCTTGCATGGACACTACTTTGTAGCACATGTGCCATTACAATAGCATATTTCTGCAATTGAATTTAAATGCAATTGTTCAAATATGCGATAACTTTTCTAAATATAAGTGTGTTAGTTTCAGTAAAGTAGGTCGTTTCTACTGTTTTGTTTTATTGTAAGATTGTTTAGCTTGAAAATATAGCGTTATTTCGAAATATTTAACCATTTTCATGGTAATATAGAATTTGCGAGTAGAAAAAAATGATATATTTATTTCTATCAAGGCTATTTAAAACTCCCCTATAGGAGAAACTAAAATTTTGATTTGTCCTAGGGGAAACTGAAATCTTCAATTTTTCTTATAAATTGCACTGAAAAAAAAAGATTTTAATTTGCCCTAGGTGAGATTGAAATTTCAATTCCCCTAAGGGCTATTTTAAATAGTCCTGCATTTCAAT
Organism: Rotaria magnacalcarata; assembly: GCA_900239745.1. Classification (NCBI taxonomy): domain Eukaryota; kingdom Metazoa; phylum Rotifera; class Eurotatoria; order Philodinida; family Philodinidae; genus Rotaria; species Rotaria magnacalcarata. The sequence goes on from OENM01002378.1 coordinate 1,565, forward strand.
CTCCCCTGTAACATACACAAAAAGAGAAGAACTGAAGGATTCATTTTTCATATTATTCTATTATTGAGAATGTGTTACAATAGTGCTGAAAAAATTATTGAGCCTTTTTGTAATATGGACAATACTGTTGAAAAGAAGAATATTATTTTGTTTCTACCGATGACTTTGTCTGCGTATTGATTAATGCGTCATGTGAAATTGCAAAGTTCTAACAAGTATATCAGTATGACTTGGTTTGCAATGATCGGTTCAAATATATGAACCGACAGCTATGTACAAGTATTGTTTCAAAAATAGTAGGGACTGCTAGCGATAGCAAAAAGTGAAAAAAACATGAATCATTGCTACGTACTACGTAGTTAATAAATTCATCACTCTATCCCATATTCTTATGAAAAAAAGATTCAAATTTCTTGTTTTTCATGTGATTTACAAGTTATATTTTTAACTTTCCCCTTGACAACAAAAAGAGTTGCTGGATAACCTTTTACAGGATGTTAATGATCACGAGACTTTATGTTTCGAAGACGAGTATCATGCTAAGAAGCTACACTAGAAAACCTTAAAAAGCAAATTTTTCTAACCGGATAAGTCATTATTTTCGACTAAATAAAAACAAGCGACAGCAATAAGGAGCTGATACTGGTCTTCACATATCTTCAAACATCCACCAAGACCAATAAGAACCCACTGGAATCTACCAGAATCCATATAATCCACTAAGATCCACAGAATTCACTACGATCCATAGAATCCACCAGGATCCATGAGGAGCCGCCAGAATCCAAGGCGCCAGGAGCCGCTTTCCCCCCTTGCGAACACCCCTGACGGATTACCGGCTGTCCGGGACATTGGTATGAATTCTCTTCGTCCCGCAATAGATCATGATGATACCTACCCATGTAGTCGATAATGTAAAATAATGGGAAATTTTTTCAATAATCCACCCATATGTTTCATTACGATGAAACTGCGGCGTAGTTACGGCGTAGCTACGATCGCACTGTGACCCGTAATTGCGGAAAATTACGACATAGTTACGCGTAACTACGATGAAAAAATCGCAGTTACGCGTAGCTGAGTCGCATTTTTTTTGCAATTACGGGCCAGAGTGTGATCCTTTTTGCGGCAGAAATGCACCGCAATTGCTACATGAGATGATACAGATTAGGTTTTATTTTCATTCTTATTTTTATTATGAGTTAAAAGAAAAATTTATAAGCACAGAAAATAAAAAACTTAAACCTATAAAATTAAAACTTTTATAAAAAATTAAAAACAAAAGTTTGAGAAATAAAACCATTGCTAAAAAATTAAAAGTTAAAAAGTACTTTAAAATATGAAATAATTAAGGAAAATAATAAATAGGTATCTGTAAAAATCAAAAAAGTAACATTTAAAAATTTATTTACAATTAAATAAACAAAAGAAAAAAACTTAGACTAGAAAAATTTTAAAAATAAGTCTCAAAAAGCTCTAGAAACTTTTTTTAGATTTTAAAAATTAAAAAGAAAATCTAGAAAATTTTAAAAAATTAAAAAAATGAATAATAAAATCAAGAAAAATTTTTTAAATTGAAAACTTAAAAAATATTTAAATATTTTTCGGAACATGCATTCTACTGTTTATAGTAGAATGTGTTTATGAGTCGAACTTTCGATGAACAGTGCTTTTTATAGTAACTTTCTATGACTAATTTTTAGTGTTCGAGAGCGACAAATTACAAATAAGCAGGAATTATTTATAATTGACCAGTTACAGTTACACCGGTTCGTACGATGCGATCACTAGAACGCAGTTACGCTGATCTGGGTCGCGTTAGGTGTAGTATTTAAGAAAAGTCTTCACTACGATCAATGGGCCGTATTTACGCATAACTGCGACGTAAAATTGGCTTTGCGCGTAACTGCGGCACAGTTGGTAAAAAAGAGGCGACATGGGCATTGTTTTTTAATGAACTATTTCTTTTACCATTATTTCCCTGCAATGCATTATAATGCATCAAAATTTAAAAATATAATGGAGTCTAATTAATTAAAATTTTTCACGCTTTCAATGCATTAGACTCCATTATATTTTTAAATTTTGATGCATTGTAATGTATTACAGGAAAATAATGGTAAAATTTGAAATAATTCATTAAAAAACAATGGATTATTGAAAAAGTTTCCCACTATTTGGAAGATAGTGCATGAAATAGGTTGCATTTTAATTACATTATGAACATTTTTTATGAAAATAATGGAAAATAATGTCCATTATTTTACATTATCGGTTGCATGGGTAATACAGAATTCAGCAGATAAATCATTCCAAGTCAATTTTGAACAGGCTAGACAGGTTAGCCTGGTCTGGTCTGGTGCAGGCCTGACTTAAATGTGAAAAATCAACCTGGCTCTGCAGCCTGGCCTGGCAGGCGAGCAGGCCATGCTGGCATCTCTGGTTGCTTATCTATTAATAAACAGAATAACCATCGTTTCTCATTGTCTTTCATTCAAATTAAAGAATTATATAATAAATATTTTTCCATTTTGATGATTTTTTTCGGAATATAAAAATATTCAATTGTTTTAGATATTAGCAAGAAAATGCTACGCCGACGATTAAGTTTTCTCTTTTTGTTTGTCTTATTTACGGACATTTTTGCTGAGAAAAACGATTATAATATTGCAAACAATGACATTGAACAAGATGGTAAAAAAGAATATCGATCAAAACACCGAATTCAATCATCAACTGATAGTAATCAATTTCAAGCCAAACGTTTCCCAAGTAGTACAGCTAAGAATGGTGGCTATCCACAACCAAATACTGATCAATCTATAGCGTTAAGGACAGCTAAACTAACTCGTCGATCATCATCAACATCACTTGCTAGTAGTGATGAGTGTAGAGCTGAGATATACAAGTATTGTAATCATGGAAGTCAAAAATTCATTTCAAATTTAGAACTATTGCGGTGTGTGGATGATCTTGATAATGTGAGATTTTCTTTTTACTCTAAATTGTCTAATTATAATATTAATATAGGCTGCAAATTTAATCAGCAAAGCTTGTCAACATGTGAGTTGGAATATCTTTTTTTTATCGATTCATAGATTGACTTCTTCTTTTAGCTTATCTATAGATTTAAATATAATATGGCACATGATCCACGTTTTGACGATGCAGCTGCCATACAGTGTTCAAAAGACATTAACTTATTCGACGAATGCGAAGCATTTGTTGGTAAACGTGGTTCGGGTCGTCTTGTTTCATGTTTATATAATTATTTGGCTAATATAACTGAGCCATCGTGTCGTTATTTTATTAATCAAATGCAAGTCGTTGTTTTTAGTGATTGGCGTTTGGCAGAATATTTTTCTGATGCATGCTCAGAAGATATTAGCAAGCTTGAATGTGGCCGATTAGACGATGAAAATGAATCAGTATGTATTAAATATATAAGAGAAAACAAAAAGAAGATTTTCCTTTGTCTAGATTCCACATGAACAAGGTGCTGTTGTTGCATGTTTATCACAAAAATACGTTCAACTAACGACAACATGTCGTAAAGAAGTCTTTCGTTTAGCTGAAATGCAATCCGATGACTATCATCTTGATCGTGCACTGTATTATGCATGTCGTGAAGATCGTGAACGTTTATGTTCTCAAACTTCAAGTGGTAATGGTCGAGTTTATCGGTGTTTATATGAACAAAAATTTAACAGTATGATGACACAAGCTGTAAGTAATTAAGAATATTCTGTTTGCACATAGTGTAATAATACATAGACCGTCTAGTTAATTAGGCGCAGAAAATGGCAATGAGAAAAATATATAGACATGCAAATTATTTGAAGGGAATGCAAACATAATTAAATGAGATTATTCATTGTGGTTATTTTTTCTGACAATTAGCGATAATGTGTGAAGAGAGATTTTTATTGGACTAGAAGAAAATGGTTCTATTTAGGGGTGGACCATTTAGTTTAATGCGAGTTCATTAACTAAAAACCGCAAACGTTAATATTAACGTAAACGTATCACCCCTAGTTCTATTTGTAACTAATCATTAAAATCACGAAAGGTATGTCGAAACGTTTCTGCAGAATATATGCTTTCATTTTCCAACATACTTGGGTTGTGCTTTGTTCGGAGTATTCAATTGAAAGTAAAATCTAAAAAATTAACTCTAGGACAGATGGTTATTCCGAAATAAATTTGTTTTAAGTTAGAAAATTCGTTTTCCTAACGAAAAATTTTACTCGTCGTACTGCAAACTGTTTATATGATCGACATAGTATTTTCTTTTTGCGAGTGTAGATATATAGTCTAATATTTCCACAAAATTTCACAGAAGATTCAATATTTTCTCACAATAGAGTTTTTTTCTGACACACGTACTTCGTAGTCATATCGGTTTTAATTAAACTCTGACCAAAATGTTTAAAGCGAGGATATCATTCTAAAAATAGTGCTAGACTTAATATTTAACTGAATAAACTGAAATTTTTCGATGATTTCTTTTAGTGTCGTAAAGAGGTTCATCGACGACAATCATTAGTAGTTGCAAACGTGAAGTTAGATGCACCATTAATTCGAGGTAAACGTCAAACACTCTGCATAGAAAAGACAACAACGAGGTAATGCTTTTCTTTTAATGTTCAGCATGTAATAGTGACATGATTAAATACAAATGTCAAGTTGATGCTGTAAAAGGTGATCAACGATCATCATTGGTCAAATTACTTTTATGTCTTGAAGATCCATGGAAAAAAGGTAAAAATTTAACAATGAATTTCTTGAATAACTATTTTTCTAACTTTCTCATACAAAATATATATTTTAGGTCATTATATTCAATATGAATGTCGGCGCGACATGCTTGTTCATCGTCGTATGTTAATGTCTGACTATACTCTTTCACCTGAAATCGTATCGGAATGTAAACCTGAAATGATTCAACATTGTCCATCATTGTTTCAGCAAGGTTCTAACAGTTCAATTGATCAACGCTATGGCAAAATGATTCATTGTTTATTGGGTGCTGCACGAAAAGAAAAAAGTTTCAGTAGTCGATGTTTAACGGTTATTAATGCATTGATACGTACAGTTGATCCGGGCAATGATATACGTGCTGATCCATTACTCGAAACAACATGTCGGCCTGTCATTGATACATTATGTCCAAGAATAAATGCTGGCAATTCCAATGTTATTTTATGCCTATTGCATAATTTGAAAAATGCACGCATGACAGAAGAATGTCAAGATCGTCTTATGGAAGTTGCTTATTTCATGGCACGCGATTTGAGGTAATGAGGAAAAAACAATAGATGCTGACTTTTATTATTATTATTTTACCTAGATTAACACCAAGATTAATGCGAACATGTCAAACAAATCTTAAAACACTTTGCCAACTTCCAGACGATTGGTCGATGAATAAAGAATTAAATGATGTTCAAGTTGGAATGTATTTAGGATGTCTATATCAACACCGACAAAATGTATTTAGGAAAAGTAACTTTTCTATTATTTTACCTCGTCTTTGTTTTCATTTAGCTTGACCGAGAATGTCAAGGTGAATTAAAACGAATTATGCATATTCGAACAGAAGCTATCGGTTTAATGCCTGAAATCGAAGACAATTGCTTGACAGATTTGGCAACTTGCAAAAATTCGGAAGTGATAGGCGAAGTAAGAAATAAATCCTACATGTTACTGAAAAATGAGGATACATGTTCAGAGAGTCGGATGTGATTATTGTTGTTCATGCAAAATCATGAGCGTTAAAATAGTTGTGACGTTCTTATTTGTATGCAGAAATTAACTCTTGCAAAATATATGAGATCATGATTCTTCAACATATACCTCGCATGAATAACTCCGAATGATAGTTTCATGTTGATTCTACATTAGTTCTTGAATCTCGTCACAAGACTTTAAAATAGGAAAATAGTTGCGATTCCAAACAATTTTTCTCTCCATCATAATTTCATTAATTGTTTGTTGTAGGAATTCAAATGTTTACAAAAGAAATATAATAAACTTGAAGAAAAATGTAAAGCCGCTGTTCGAAATTATACACAAATGACAATGTCTGATCCAACTTTTGACTTTCTTCTAATGAAAGCATGTAAACCAATGATGCAAACTTTCTGTACGGTAAATCCAACGGAAAACTTGTTTTTTTCTTTACTATAAATAAAATTCGTTTTTTTCTCTCTAGAATATTGAAGGTGGAAATGAAAACGATTTAATGCGTTGCTTAGTTAAACATAAAAATGAACAAAAAATGGATTTTCGCTGTAAAGCGGGTATTGATCATCATCAAATTGTATGTAGAATAAAAACAGAATAAAAATCAAGACTTCATTTGTTTCATTAATAGACAAGTATGAAAGATGAAGCATTTTTAAGTCAACAATTCCGAGGCAAATGTAGTATTGAAGTGAATGAACATTGTGTAGGAAAGAAAACAAAGTAAATCATTCGATTTTTCTTTTGGTTTGCCATCCTTTGTTTTCGTATTTTAGAGCTGGTGTTATTCAATGTCTTGCTGATTTAATGTTACGAGATGTATTGAAAAAACAAAATACTATTAAAGAATCCTGTCGTGATGAACTTAGATTTGAACTTCTCCAACGAGTTTGTTTTATATTTTTAATTATTCAAAAGACTAGAAATTCTATTTAGAGTGAAAGTATTGATTTCGATCCATCATTAGCGAAAGCATGTCTAAATGATATTCGCCGATTCTGCGCTGATCGTACGCCAGGAAATGCTCAGGTAAGTTTTCCTTGCAGAATAAAATTCTTATCGATCTATGAAAATTTTATTATTAGATCCTCGATTGTCTAAAAGAAAATCATAATAAAGTATCAGCACCATGTTTTGCTCGATTACGAAAACGTGAAAAGCTTGATGTTATTTTACCTGAAAATGATTATAGTCTTATGTCAAAATGTGCAGCAGTGATTCAAGTAAGATGATTTTTAATAGAATTAAGAGCAATTTATGATAAAAATTCTTCAATAGAAATATTGTTCAAACGAAAATAAACAAAATGTTATATCATGTTTACGACATAATATTAATCAAGATGTTATGCCTAATGTCTGTCGACGAATTTTATATCATCGTTTAATGGTTCTTAATAGCGGTAAGAACAAAAGTTCACGAGAGATATCCGATGACACGTAATTACTTTTTGATCTGAAAATGCACGCATCTCGAATTCCCTAAAAGTCTTATAGTGATGTAACTAGAGATTCGGTAGAGTGCGAATCTGAAAATGATCGATCCAACAGATGATTCAAGTTGTTTCTGTCAATTTTTCTTTAAAAAAAAGTATAGAACTCGTAGTTAGATTAATAAATCAGCGAGTCTATATTCCTTGTCAAGAATTAAGAGATTTGAGACAAATGTTTGAAAATTTTAGCGATCAACAATATTGTAATACGAGAACGTATATGATGTAATAGAAACCTATAATTTCGATTAGAATGAAAGTTATGAATAAGTGAAAATTTAATCTAACAAATATTATCGGGATTTTACTTTGAATGACTACGGTCTTTCATAGCGAAGTGTTTCAAGAATTTTATAATTCACCTTTGAATTAGTGTTTTTGAAAAAATTATTTTTCCTTTCATTTAGATGCTCGTTTCAATAAAGGTTTAATCGAAAATTGTCAACATGATATTAATAAATTATGTCAATCAGAAATCGTTGACCAACATAGTGACGACAAAGATTCCGATGAGGATGATGGAGACAACGATGGTAAATTAATAGTCATTTTGATTTTATTTTAATTAAACTATTCTTTTAGATAAAGATACCGATAAAAATGATGATCCGAATACGAATACCGATGACGATGGTGACGTAAAGGATCGTGAAATGGGTGGTCGAATCATACAATGTTTACGTTCAAAATATGCCGATACACCAGATACATTAGAATCGGCATGTGTTTCAGAATTAATTGATGTTATACAAACATCGAAACTTGACGTTAAACTTGATATTAGACTTTATAAAAGCTGTCGAAAATCACTTACCAATGTATGTACTGGTATGGATCAAGAAAATTGCTTGAAATTACTTTATCAAAATGGTAAACTTGAAGATGGTGATTGCAAAGAACAAGTTAAACGTATTATACGAGAAGGTCAAGCTGATATACATGCCGATCGCGCATTATCATTTGCATGTCAAGTTGACGTCTTGAAATATTGTAACGATATTCCGATAGGTAAAACGAATAAAATCTATGCGATGAATTTATTGATTGAATTTTGTTTTTCAGGAAGTGGAAAGCAATTACAATGCTTATTAAGTATGGGTAAATCAGTAACAAGTGAATGCCAGAATATATTAGAAAAACGACGCGAATTATGGCAATCTGTAAGTTTTCATTGGCATATTTCATTACTTTATCATTAGAATCGAAAATTTTAATAATTAGACAAGCTAAAGAGAAACTTACCAGTAGTACTCAACCGAGAAATTAAAAATCACTGGATAATTATTTCTGTTTATCGTATTTTGTAAAAAGATAATTAGCAGAAATTGAAGATTATTCCTATTGCCTAGTTTTACATATTTTTCGAAGCAAAACAGTTTGCATTTAAAATGGAATGTTAATATATCTCCAATAACTAGATATTATTCGTTTTTGTCTGGTATATAAAATTAGGTAGCTTTTTTCAAAATGTTTTCGTATTCTTGTAAAAAACATTTTTCTGATATCTCTCCTCGCCAATTCGATAAAACTTGCATCCACCAATAATACCAACGATGCAGATATCTATCCTTACATAAATAGAAATTTTTGATTTCATTGACTTTGCAAGATGAAGGATTACATAGGACAAATTATATTTCAGATATAAAACAAAAGTTTTCATATTTTAAGCGACTAATCACAAAAAACGAACATTGTTTAAGATAATCTAAGTTTTGAGTCAAAAATATGAATTTAAAAACTGAGAATGAGTATTGAAATGAGTTCATCAATTAGTGAATTAGGGTTAGTTGTGATTACTGTTTTGGCAAAGTCTTTATTTCAAGCTTCAAGAAAATGGTAACGAAATTATTTTGCAAGTTCAATTTTGTTTTCTCGAGACATCATCAGTATAATAAATACTACTCATCATGGTTGCCCACAGATAGAACCTATCTGGGTTGTTGAAGACAGGTCCACTAGTTATGGATGTGGGTGTGGGTTATAGTACGTGTGCGTGTTTATGAGCAATAGTGTGTGACCATTGATAATACTGTGTATGGGTGACTCTGCAAAAAGCATTCCACTACAACCACCAGAATATCCACATCCACATCCACACTCACAAATCATCACAGTAGTGACAGCAAACGTTCATGAAAATGAGTTCTTTTACGAGGAAACATATCCAACTGTCCTATCGCTTTTGAGTCGGAACTATGTATACCATGTAGATCCTAGTGAGCTATGAATACTCTGAAAAGAGTTCGGGCAGCTAGCTTATTACTGTCGAGATACTGCATTTTTACGATATTCTTTAGCAAAATGCCGTGGCCCCCCTCAGGAACAGCAAAAAACTGAGTTTCGAATTTCGACTTGAAAGTTTGCATAGAAACAGGCTCTAATGAGAGTAGTTTATTGCAAAATTTTCAGGTCTTTTGGTTGTTCCTATCCTAGGATATGACTAAAGAACATATTTTTTCATCGCTCGTATACTCCCGACAGATATTCCAATGTACTTAATTCAGAACAGGAACAACCAAAAGGTCTGAAACTTTCACAATAAACTACTCTCACCTAGGCCTGTTTCTGTGCCAAGTTTCAAGTCGGAATTAGAAACTCAGTTTGTTTGCTGTTCCTGAGGGGACCACGGCATTTTGCTAAATAATATCGTAAAAATGCAGTATCTCGACAGTAATACGCTAGCAGCCCGAACTCTTTTCAGGGTATTCATAACTCACTGGGATCTACATGATGCTCATTGTTCTGACTCAAAAGCGATTGGACAGTTGGATATGTTCCCTCGTTAGATTGTAGATAGTCTCAGCAAGTCGTCTTCAAGGTTCAATTTACGCTCAAACTGTGGGTTTCAATTTAAGTAGCTATCTTGTAAGTAAAATGAACATATTAATAGTAACTAGTGTATCATTGAAAACAACAAAAGAAATTGTCATCAACATCCGTTTTAATTTAACTCGATTCAGTATTTTGAAACCTTGTCAGAGGTCAGGTCAAGTTGTATGAATAAATTGTTAGTTTTTGATTCTGTATATATGCTTATCAAAAATATTAAATTTTAGGTATATAATGCGTATGGTGTTTCTGGCTTAGCAAGTCCAGTGCTGCGATCAACTAATAATGGCCATTGTCTCCGTAGTATACTTTTATTTTCAAGTTTTATAATCATGACTGGTCTTATATACTGTGCGTATGTTCAGCAACCGTATCCTGAAATAATAATAAACGATTTAAAATAAAATCACCAATGAGACTTTAAAGTGAAGGACATGAACAGAGAACAATTTATTTTCTTTTTCGATAAATCTCGTTTCGTTTCTTGAGTGTGGTACTCTAATCAAGGGGGAAACGGCAGACTTGAAGCAGAAAAGTACGTCAAAGTAAACTACTTGAAGTAGCTGAAAGTAGCTGAAAGTAACTTGAAGTCCAAGAGTCTGCTGTTTCCCCCTTGACTCTAATTGAGCTGACACACCCACACGCTCTTATTCTTCATTTTTCAAATACAATCTATTTTAAAAAATCCAAAAGAAAATTAGTTTCATCTTATATACTCGTTAATATTAAAAGAGAAGAAATTATTGTAACGACTATGTTTACAGCTATATTTATCTTACAACAAAATATACTTTATTTTTACATCAATTCTTGCTTTTGTGGTTTTAGGGTGTGGGCGTAGGCGTGATATTCCAATTGAGTCTACACATCTGAAGTCACATCTACATTCACACCAAGGTTCCGGTTTCATCTCTGATAGAGGCAAAGCATATATACGTTTCAGGGCAATTAAAAATATTGTTGTGTTTCGGTTCATGTTATAATGAGAAAAGTCGAAGAGTTTTATTTCAACTGGTCTCACACGCCATACGGATGGTGACTTAGCGTCGGTATTGCATTCGATAATGCTATTTTTAACACTTCTTATTAGAATTAAAGAAATTGTCTAATGCTTTTGTATTGATGTGTGTGAATGTGAAGAGAATACTGGCACCTGCACACATATCCCCACGAGTATACTTATAGACACATACTAGCAAACAAAGATAGATAAACATATCAAACCATATTTTATTTCCTGAGATCCTTCTTGCCACTGAAGAAATACAAAAGAGTTATTTCAAAAGTCTACTATTCGTGATTTAAGTAGCATGAAAAGTTCAAATCGAATACAATACTTTTTTACTCTCATAACCTTATCGGTTTTTCGAATTCTTGCTTTTGCTTTCTTATAAAGTATTGTAGTTAATTGAAAAAGAATTTATTCCGATAAAAAACTGAATTTAACAGTTTCTACAGTGACACATTAAAACAAAGTAATGGCCAAAGGAATTTTCTTCTCGTTCTGTCTATTATCAAAATCTGTTATTATTCAACTTGTTGTAGTACATAATCTGCAGAATTAACTATACAGAAAATTAACGTTTTAAAAGAAGAAAATTTTGTTTTGGAAATGTACTAAATACAAGTTTCTGATATTGTACATGTTTGCATACAATTGCGCTCTTGAAATGGAAATGGTTTCGTCACCGGGACTATTGATGCTACTCTATTAGGAATTCATTAATACTTGAATGTCAAACAATGACTTTGAGCTTCTAATAATTTAGTCTCGAATACAAAAACCTTCAACCTGATAATTGTTATCTAATGATCCTTTAATAATGAATAATATTAATGACTGAAATGTTGTCTTTCATTACTTTTGTTTCAATAAAATCGTAAAAAATGTGACGTATTTTAAACTATCACCTGTAGAGTAATGAAACATGCGTCCTGTTGTCATGTTACTGACTTTCTTTTTATTATATCTACTTGATATCGTTGATAACCGCATACAAGCAACCAGCAGCGTAAATACATGTATTGTCAGAGTTGCTGATGGCGTGCATATAGAAAAAAAAAAGGATGTTTTACTTGTCCTACTGCATGTAAAATGCGGGTGTGGGTGTCGGCGTGCCTGCTCATACATTTATTACATCAATACCTGTCTTCTTTAAATTCACAAGAAGAAGAAATCGTTAAAAATCAATAGAGCTAATTTTTTCTATAACCATAAATCATACTTTTAGAAGCTGTTGAAAATCAGAATTATTTCAGATTTTAATTATATTTGCAAGACATCGATGTTTCAATATTTATTAAAACCCAGAAGGCAGTGTCTTATACTAGCTCATAGAACAGTTTTATTCATTCCGACAAAAACATTTACTTACGAAAGACGTATGCGACAATTGTATGATGATGGAATAGATTTAAAGCAACAGACTGTAGAAATTAATCCAACAGACCATATTCGTCGATGTTCACTTCATAAAAATGATGATATTTGGACTTTTTATAAGACAAATCATCCACGAGTAGTAACACTTGGTGATGCTCTCAACGAAGGTTATATTAACTCAAACGATGGACTCTGTGTAGGCATTGTTCAATCATCAGATGATATCAGCTCCTTACAATGGCTTTCTTATTCCCAAGTTATGGAAAAATGTAGACGAATTGGTTCATATTTATGGATAAAAACAAAACTTATACCAATGCAATCAAAAGTAGCTATTTTGTCATCAAATCGTGCTGAATTTTTATTTGTTGAACAAGCATGTTATCAGTATGGATTTATCGTTGTTGGCATCTATACTACGTACGACTCCAAAAATATTTTAAAGGTTCTTCAAGAGACTCAAGCTGAAGTACTTGTTGTTGACAATTTAGAACGTATTCAAACTTTTAAAGATGACTTATTGAATAATAATCAGATTAAAGAGATACTAGTCATGGATGATGGAGACTATGGTGAGAATAGTAAAACTCGATCGGTGTCAACAATAATTAAATCAATAAACAATAGTGATATACGCGAGCGTCCAGTAGTCGACCCAGATAGTATTGCTTCGCTGATATTAACAAGTGGAACAACAGGTACATTTCCCAAGAATTCTAATTAATAATAAATACAATATTTCCTTTTTATTTTATTTAAGGAGAACCAAAACTTGCAATGATTTCACATGAAAATCTATTAGCAGCGGTTAAAGCTAATCTTATTCGTTTGGATCGGCAAAATATTAAAAGACCAATTACTAATATTCATTGTTCATTTCTACCTGCGGCACATGTATTTGAAAAATTTGTTATCTTTCAAATTCTATTAAAAGGCACAGCACTGGTATTTTGTCCAGCACCTGAAAAACTAGTCGAATATTTATCTATAGTAAAACCAACACAAGCTTCTGTTGTACCACGTGTTCTCAATAAAGTCTACGATGCGATCATTAAGGATGTTAATAAAAGTGCAATAAAAAAATATCTTGTTCAACAAGCATTACGTGAACAACCACCGTTTTTGTCACATTTCGTCTTTCGAAAAGTACGAGCTCTATTTGGTGGTAAATTACAAGGAATAATAACAGCATCAGCTCCAATGAGACCAGATGTGATGCACTTTTTTCGTATTGCACTGAATATACCTATAATAGAAGGATATGGACAAACTGAAACATGTACATCTGGCACCAGTACAAATCCAATTGATATGTCATACGGTACAATTGGTTCGCCTGGGCCGAGTGCAGAAATAAAATTAATTGATGTATCAGATACAAACTATCATTCTGACAATAATCAAGGAGAAATTTGTATAAGGGGGCCAGCTATTTTTAAAGGTAATTCGATTCTATGAATTTATGCTATACCTTCATGGAACTTACATATAGTTTTGTAGAAGATAATGACCATTCATTTTAAATACAAAAATTTTACGACTTCTCATTATTATTCTTTCCTATCATAGTAGATGCTAGTTTCTCAAACACAAATCGAAAGAGGGAGAAAAGTATGGCAGATTCTCATTTTTCTAACTGATTACCATTTAAAAGCGCCTATCATTCTTCAGTTTTCTTGTTGTCATAATAGGTTATTATGGTGATGAAGCCAAGACAAAAGAAGCCATTGATCAAGATGGCTGGTTGCATACAGGTGATATAGGGGAATGGACAAGTAATGGAGCACTACGTATTATTGATCGTGCAAAGCATATATTCAAATTAAGTCAAGGAAAATATATTGCACCAGAACGTCTTGAAGACATCTATGTTCGTTCTCCATGGATAGAACAAATCTTTATCGATGGTATTTCTACTGAAGTGACTATTGTAGCTATTGTAATGCCGGATGAGCAGTATGTGCGCAAGAACTTTCAAGCACTAGATACTGAAACAACATTTGCCGATTTATGCATGAATAAAAAACTAAAAGATATTATTTTATCTGATTTAATAAGATTAGCAAAAAAACACAAACTTGAAATTTATGAAACATTGAGCAATATTCATCTTCATTCGGAACTGTTTACGCAAAACAATGGACTTATTACAGGAACATTCAAGACGCGGCGAAACACCGCTCGGAAGTATTTTCAATCCATTATTAAATCACTCTATCAAGCTGATCCAACAACTATGGCACGCAGGATTTAAGGAAAATAATTTCTATTTGATTCAGTACTTTAGTAACTATATTCTTCATGCATTCATTTCTGTACAACTTTTTTTTTTAAATTTTCAATCACTCTTGAGTTTTCTTCATACATTACTATATACGGTCTCATAATTATTTCGATTCAAAGTCTCATATGGGTAATTTCATGGGATTTCACCAGTCAATCCGGGTACCACCTCCAAATTTGTTGAAACGCTCAGAGTTTGTTTAGATTTTTTCGCTGATCATTTTGGTATAAAATTTATTGGGGTTTAATGCCCTTTTCATATGCTTATAAAAGAATTACTTTTTATGCTATTTTGGATTTTTTCGCGATTAAAAATCCCACAGGATTTCGAAAAATCGATATTACTTCGTAAATATTTTATAAAATTTAAAAACCAATTATATATTCTGATTCAGCGTGAAAATCTGCATCAGAATCCTTAGGAATCTTAAAATTTCTATATATTTTGATGCACAGTCTCAAGGACCCTCTTGTTTTCAGTGACAGCATTTTTATGAAGAGTTATTTCAAAAATGTTACTATAGGAGTTGGAATTATCCAAAACAGTGACGCTAGTCATTCGATAGTTGATTTTGGCGAGAACAAGTGAAAAAACTATTTTTGACTGCAACTTTTGATGAACATGCTCGTTATATCTAATTGCTAACGGCAATAATACCCTAGCGTTTATTGTGACTGTCAGGGTATGTAGAGCTTGCTGTGCTGATCATTTTGGCACTAAATGATTGTATATTCGAGTCTATTTTCATGAGCAACTCAGTGAAACGAGATATACATGTTTTAGCACATATGATTATTAGATAGAAAAACATACATTTTTTCTTAAAACAGAAGTGGGATCGCTTTACTATTCATTGACGTCTATTAGACTGATAATGCGTTCGCATCGATCATGAAATTAGCATTAGAATTTGTGACAATATATGAAGTCATAAATACCCTTGTCATGTATTTTTACACTGTAAAGTCGCTAAAACAGCTTACATAACCGCGGTGAACCAACTATTATAAAAATTAACCACCACTAGCCGGTGGTTTTCGATCGTTTCTGCGATATGGGAGGTTACTGCGTTGATGTTACTTGGTGGAAAATTTCATTACTTTAGGGGCGAGAGCACAAAAAATGGTGAAAAAGTTTATTCCATAGTACTTGAATGATGCCGCTCCAATATTCATTGGTTGTATTATTTACTTCCTCCTATTCGCAGCTTTTCTCTGCTGATATACATTATAGAACACGAATCTGTTGTTCGCATCCTTTCCATGATGAAGTTTTGTCGAAACGCAAAAAAGTGTTTCTCAAAAATCGGTGAAAAACAAACACATCCGAAGGGAAAAAGAAAAATTGGCGAAGAATTAACCAAATATATCAGCAGCCAACCATGAAAACATTTTAAATGGAAGTGCGGAAAAACTTGGAGAGGGCAACTATTTGTGTTCGTTTTGTTTAAAAAAAGATGCGCTAAAACATGTGTATCTTATTTCACTGAGTTGTTCATGAACATAGAGTCAAATATACAATAACTTAGTACCAAAATGATCAGTACAGCACGTTCTACATACCTTGATAGTCACAATAAACTCTACACTCTAAAAACATAGGCTTTTACGGAACCTTAAAAGTTCCGCATTTTTTGCATATGGATTCGCGGTTCTCTTTCTGAACCTTTTTAAGTTCAGCAGATTTTGCAGGGTTCGGCCATTTTGCGACGGAACTTTTTGTAAGCTCCGTAAAGTGGCTTGTAGTTTCGTAGATCATGTACCGAACCTCTCAAAGTTTGGTAAAATGACCTAAGGTTTCGTAATATACCGACAGAACCTTTCTTGACTTCGTTTATCAAAAATTAGTTCCACCTTTTTGATACGGAGCCACCGATAGTTTCGTTAATAATCCGAAGGTGCCGTATTTTTTGCGCGGAACTTCTCGACAGTTTCTATATGCCTTTATGGTTTGGTACATTTTATACGAAACCACGGATAGTATCGTTGAGCATGC
>OENM01002379.1:0-18288 GCA_900239745.1 Rotaria magnacalcarata
TTCGATGAAGTAGATGATATTTCAGTCATATCATAAAAGTTTTCATCGTCGTCAGATTCATCTGAACTCATAGTTTCCAACGATTTTCTTTTATTTTCAATTCTATAATAAATCGTGTAGTATTTTCTTTTTGCGCTGTTTACGATATTTTTGACAAATATGTATGTTTACTTGCACAATCATTGATTGATTTGATGTCAGGATCAGAATGAATAATTTCCTATGACTAATAGATGATTGTAGAGTCGAATAGATGTATTGATTGAAAAACATTTGGTAACAACACAATATCAGCAGTCCATATTATACTTTTCGTTATATGTGATTCAAAGAGTTATTTATAATTACGTAAATAGGGGTCCTTCGTTGACGATAGACGTTTCTTTGTATCCTTTTATTTCCTTGGTTCGTAAACGAAAATATTTTCTTATCTATGTTAATTTAGAGAAAAGTTTTGGAAGTTTATAGACAGAACAAGTTAGACTATCAGCACTAAAGCAATCAACATTTTTCGGCGTTGTCTTACTTGTAATTTATAATTCAAGAGAGATAGAGATTATACTATCAAAATTCAATTCATAACATTCTATTCAATTTCGTTACTCAGAGAATATTCTGTACCGTTTTCATGATGATGATTGTAAATAAGATGACAAAAGTGTTTGTTGGGATTTGTTCATGTTTTATAGTCTAATACTTCTATATATGACTTCCAAAAATGTTGAAATTCGACGTTTTATCTCATCACACTCAAGTAATCTTTTTGCATTCGAGTAGTTGAATAGTACACTTTATACTTAAAAATAAAACATGATGTTTTTTTAAAATTATATAAAATAAATCATATCAAGATATTGAGCACATATCATATTTTTTCTTTCAACTAAAAATGAATTATTTCCGTAGTATTCCAATATTCAGTCACTCTTCTTCAATTTTTTGTATCAGTCTAAATTTTACTTGTATTTTCTCAAAAATATTAGATTTGAAAAGCGCTACTTTCTCTTTTTTTCCATTGAAAGACATACAGATTATACATACTTTATTGTTCATCGAATGGAATCGGATCAAGCTATATGATAAAATAAACGAAAAGCTGTACTAATTTAGATTTTGTTGTTTCTGAAGAATGAATTTCAATTGAAAACATTGTTTCAAACTGGAATTTTCAACAATTCATTGTCATAGAGTTTTATTTCGTTCAAAATACATACAAACAACGAAGAAATTACACAGAACACGAACCGAAATGCAGAACATAAATCATACAAAAGGCTTGTTTGAATTAAATAATTAAGCATATATATTTTCTTTAACTGTTACAAATGTCACAAACAAATCATGATTTTTCTTTATCGATAGTAAAATAACTTTTTGAAAATATCTATGAATATCTAACTTTAAAATAAACTAAAATTTAATGAATGAAGAGCTAGAATCGAATTGAACACCACTTGTTCAGTTAACACGCGTGGCTTACTTTTGATGATACCGATCTAAATTAGTTGACTTGATGTTCTCAAAGTTCTCTGGTGATATTGTTGGTTAATTTTCATGTGCATCTAGAAGGCGTCCAGATAATTAATTAACTTCGTAATTTATAGAATTAGATATTTCAATTAAATATTTTGGATAGTTTATTTTGTGACTTTTAGTTTCGCATTGTGTACAAAGTGATAGTATAAGCTCTCTAGTAGAACATGATTTGATTGATATAAAATTCAATTAGATAACAAGTGGAAGTACTTTTTCCGATATTGATACGATTAACATGACGAAATATCCCCTAACTATAGTTGAATTGATGTTTCTCTTTTATATTTCACAAAAGCGATTCATTGAAATTTTCACTAATAGTACAAAATAAACATCTTTATCGCATAGTGTTTAAAATTGTATTTATTCGCATAGTTACACTGAAAAAGGAATACCGATATGTACACTTCTTTGAATTCACACGTATAAATGCATATATTTGATAGAAGTGTAGATCAAACATTACTGTTATAGATTTTTGAAAATATGATAGTTGACAATAGAACACGAAAATAAATCTATAGACCGTAAATGGTACTCTCAAAGCAGAAAGAGAACTAACAGTAGCATTAAACCCACTCATGTGAGTGAGATACTTTATAAATTACATAAAATTACAAATGACTGATGTTGAATTTGCACCATTGCACATTTTCAATGGAATGTAAACTTTGATTTCTTCGAGAAAAGAAAAATAACTTTTCAAACTGAGTGTTTTCGTAAGCTGAGATCTAGCAACGGCTTCTTTCAGCAATGAAAACATAACTTGTTGACTTGATATGCACATATCATAAACGTTATGTAATAAACGGCCATTCATACCTTCGAAAGTTGGCAGAAGAATATCGAGTTCTTTAGCAAGTAGAAATGATGTAACATGATCTTCAGTCCACATACCAATACAATATGGATATTCGCTAAAATAAAATAACACTTTTCTTATAATTGATAGTTTTCAGTTGCTAAATAATGTTATGAATTGATCTATAAATAGGGAGCGATGACGATCGGAAGTGCACTGTTAGAAAATTTAATAGAGAAGTCCTCAATACTGATTCTAGAAGTTGAAAACTCAGAAAAAGCTCTGCTTTTTATTTTCGAACTGTGAAGGTGTTGACTGAGTCAGTTGAATTCAACTTCTTTTTAGCAAGGACCAATAAAATATGTTTGACATTGATCTAATTCAAATTTCAGTCATAAAATATGTACATCTGGAGAATAGTTCTACGATATTTCTATAAGCATAAAATTAGACAGGTAATACTGTTTTTCACCGATTTCGACGAGTATTATCAATGAACTTCCTAATGTTTTCTATTACTTATGTTATCTCAAATCATCAAGACCTTTTCACTTAGTAAAACGATTTTTACAACTAAATCCTTCATGTAATTACTGATGCAAAGCACAAGAAAATTTACATTCACTAATTTCATTTGAAAATCAGTAAACGTCATTATTGTCTCAGTAAGTTATGCAGAAAAAGAACCGTTTTAATGAATTCACAACGCTCATCTTCAATATAAACTTACACAATTGAA
Organism: Rotaria magnacalcarata; assembly: GCA_900239745.1. Lineage (NCBI taxonomy): Eukaryota > Metazoa > Rotifera > Eurotatoria > Philodinida > Philodinidae > Rotaria > Rotaria magnacalcarata. The sequence continues at coordinate 3,078 of OENM01002379.1, forward strand.
CAAACATTTTTCTTTATTTCCTTAGTCGAAACGGTTGTTGGTATAACACAATCTAGTTGTAAACTATGATGACAGTCACTGACTGTCATCACCTATCTCTGCTTTCTGTTGTAAGCAGTCGACTTAATTTGCTTTAGAGACAAAACACCGCTAGTGTTTCATAGAGAGATAAAATTGAAGAATGTTTTTATCGATAATAATAAATATGCGAGATGTTTTATTTCAATATTTGAAAATATAAGACACGATAAACTTGTCATCATCATTATCTTCTTCTCTTTGAACGATGTTTTTTTTCATGTCTTAATAAAAAGTTCTCTTAGTCTGTTTCTTCATCATGACGATCGTTGTAATGCATGTAAAATGTATTTGACTTTTCAGGTACATTTTGACGTTGCAATCCATCGTGGCTGAGCATGATTGGCTGATTTTCTTGCATTCTAATGCCAGCAGCGTCGATTATTACAAGAGAAAGACGATATCGATTTTTATGCTTTTCATGCTGTTCCAAGACCAAATCAACTTTATGTGGAATGTAAGACATTTCGTACTTCCATTTGCGTGTAGTTTCATCTTTGCTTTTCCCTTTAGAATCATACGTATATATTCGATATTTTAGCAGAAATGGTGCAAGTAAATGAAGAACGTCAATGTCATCTGATAATTTTATTGAAAAGTTCGACCCATTTGATGGTGCAGGTAATATCCAATTAATCTACAATAAACAAACAATAATCATTCTATTATAATTTCTAGCGTAGTGAATGAAAACAATAGAGAATATCAGTTATCAGAAAGGTGTTTTCCTTTCATAATTCCATAGAATTACATCAGTAGCACTAAATGTTAATGACACTTTATTATAAATCTACGATTTATAGATATGAATCATTTCATAAAATATCAGAGATACCTAGCCCTATTAATATTGCCATCGTTTCGAGCGACTATAAATGAAGAATTAACACTATACTAATACTGTATTCCATATATAACCAAGAAAAAAAAGAATAAGACGATGCACATCTCGATCTTCGTTCTCCTCTATTTTAGGTTTATTTTATCTGTCGACTATCGACGACATCATTCGTATTCATTAGTTATGATTAGTTTACTTAACAAAATATTGTCATTCTTACGAAAAATATTTCTTTTTTTCAGATTGATTTGAAAATATACAAAAAATGAACTATCTTCTGATTGATCAATCAATAATCGGTGTATTTTAATCTATCAGTTGACGAAATATGACAAAATCATAATTGGAGAATTTTTCGGTTCTTCTTTAGAACAAGCATACCTAGGCATGCACCAAAACCAAAACTTCAAAACCAGTTTTGGTTTTGGTGCATGCCTAAGCATACCCTCTATATACATTGACTGGCACAACACAGTCTGAGATTCAAGGGATGGATGTAATCTGAAGAAGTACCAATTTTAACATATATTTCGAAAACGTGCATATGTAACATATAAAAAAGCGCGAACATCAATTACTATTTGTGTCAAACGTCTATTTTAATCAAGAAGATTACCATGACGTTTTCTAGAATGATCATCAAGTTCATGATGAAGAGTAGATTGTTTTCTTAATTCTTGATTGTTTGATTGATTTGATAATAATGAATTAAATAATGGTACTAGCATTGTTGAAAAGATTAGTTCACCCCGCATACAGAATGAAAACTTATCTGATGATAAGCCAAGATGTTTAGCTTGTATAAGTTCGATAAAACAAACAGCTGCTCTAGTACAAGTACTGATCTCAACGTACCCTGCTAGCCGGATTGGGTACCCTGGCACCAGTATGCTACAGGTACTCTTCAGTACTTGGGTACTTTCGGGTAATTCTTGAGTACTTGAGATTGAGACACGTATCTTCAATATATTTCTGGGTGCTCACTGAACTACTTTGTCAAAAAAAATTTCGTACGGTGTATTTGGAATTGTACAAGTACTGGAGCAAGTGTCTGCAAGTACCCAAGTACTGGGCAAATTTTCAGCAAGGCACCCGACCAGGTTCTTGTGACATACTGGTAACATGATCATTTTTGAGTACCTTGTTGGAAACAGCCCCAGTACTCAGGCAAGACCCTCGACGTGTGTGTGGGAAGGGAGGACTAGCCCTCGGCAATTTTCATGTTGTGTCTGCGAAAATTTTAAATATTTGCTCAAAACTATCTGCCAAATTGTAGAAAACGGTTTTTTCCCATCTGTTTTCTGATAGACTGTTCATATCTTACTGTCTGCCAAATTTTAGCCCCCTTCACTTCTGAAAATCATCGAGAGCCTTGTACTCAGGTTTCCTCAACTCAGTACTTTCACTAGGGTCCTAATGTAAAGAAACTTTTATTTTAGAAAAGAAACATTATTTTTTCTTGAAAAATACGAAATCAACTAAATAACAACGTTGTCCACCGGTAAGATTGAGAAAAATGATTTGAAACCTAAGTTGGATGTAAGATTTCAGATTCACAGAAATCTATAAATCGTTTCTCGAGATTGTAGAGTTTGATTGCTTTTGGCAAACAATCGACATATTCGGCTTTCTCTACCTCAAAAGTCTTTTATCTAACTTAATAGAAACCCGATAATTTGAAAAAATAGCCTTCATACATAATGAAAAATGCAAGTTCACGTTTGTCGTTAACCATCACCGCTTGTTGATCGAACGATTACTGGCGAAACGGTTGCCGCCATAGTTGCATCTTTGTTGTTAAACACTGATGATCATGTAGTTATCAACATGTAATAACTAACAAAATAATCATTGAAATAATCCGATATGAAAATCTATTCGTTCTTTTGTTGTTATATGTTAAGAAATGAATTTAAACTAGACTAAATGACAGAGTAGATGAGATAGCAAGCATTTCCTTTCCTCATTTAAATTTTTTTAATATTTTAATAACGACTTAAATAAAATGCAATTAGTGAATTGGTTTATTAAAAAAACAAAACTTTTTTGACGCAAAGAATGGCCCAGAAATCTTATTTTTTTCATTTGTTGATAGGGCTTTATTTGTGAAATTGGCGTGTGAAGTTAAACTATCGCAATTTGTATAACAAACATGTGGATAATCAATAGTGTAATTTTGGATCTGTGTTGATGGAGAAATAAACTAGCAAGTGTTTTTCGTATGACTGTATAGAAATCTCACTAGCCCATCTAATAAGGAAGATTTGTGAAGTAAAATTGCAAAGAATGAGTTAGAATAAGATCAAAGCTCAAAATATTTAGTTATAAAGTTCTAGATGAAAAAAATGAAATGATAGACAAAACGCATAAATGTTACAAATATGGTATAAAACAATTGGGATCACCTTCAAGAACCATTATCACGCCTGATTATTGTTATAGTATTCTTTATAATATAGTTAAATTGGTTGGTCAAATATGAACAAACAGCATCGAATAATTATATTATTTATTTGACATATCTTCTTTACCAGCGAATCTACCTAATCTATATGTAATGACTCGAAGAATATGTTTTACTGAAAATTTTGTATGAACAACGAAATAAAACTACTTTACTATAGAAATATTTCCAATAGGAATTGAAGTAGAAATGTTGAGTCATCAATCATCGTCGGCTAAAAACAACATTTTCACTAGGATTTGAAAAATTTCAATAGTAACGCAGCTAAAATGAGCATGGTTTTGGTTTTATTTTTATATTTCTACATAAATAAAATTTCCTTAGGAAAATGTTCAAATCAGATGAATTTAGTTCTAAAGCCAGACTTGAATAGATTCGGCAGAACATCGTAGTCGATATAATCGATTAAGTGGATTTTGACGTAGTTGTTGTCGGATTACATGTGGAAAACAAGGTGTATCATAGCGACCGAAATTGACTAAGTACATATGGAGAGAAACAAGTTGTTGCAAATGATCAACAAGGGAATATATAACATTAAGAACAAGTTTTGTAGATTTGTTTTCACCATCAACAATACGCGACGGTCTCCAACTCCATCCATCATATGAATCATTAATATTAAACGAAATGTTTTTCAAATTAGGTAATTGATTCGACACTAATATGCAAAATTCTTCAGTATTTTTGAATGTCAATGTCCTATCGTTCAGTATAAGAGTTTGTACCTAATTAATAGATAATATTATTTATTGCAAGATAAATCGAAAGAAATATATCTTTGTTATAAGCTCAAACGTTTAGAATAATCTTCTTTCTCTCCTAACATTAAATTTAAAGAACTAAAAATAAACAGACACTCTTTAAAAAAAGAAAGGTAAATATCATATTTAAAAGAATATTCAGACAAACTAATCTCAAAAACAAATTTTCTTTTTTCACAATAGGAATTCTTACTTGTTGATTGACAAGAGTACCGAGATTGTCAATATTATGCAATATAGCATGAGCAAAAAATCCACTATCCTCCAATACTTCTAATGTATGAACATTATAAGCCATCCGTAATATTGATTCTAGTTCAGCTGCAGTAACAACATCACCTTCATCGATTGAAGTTTTTCTTAATAATGACCATGGAACTAATGATGATATAGAACTTCTAAAGTTGCCGAGCTCTGAAACGCAAGTCTCTTCTCTGTGGCCAGTCAATAATAGCGCACTAGCGCGTGGAAACAAAAGTGCTCCATTAATTGGCATTTGGCAAGATCTAAATAGAAAGAAAAAAGATTCATAAATCATTCACACAAATAAGATATTTTCTACGTACTGTTGCAGAGCTCTCGAAAAAAAATATGTTGGAAGTATTCTGTCTGTACATGGTGAAGTGAATACTGTAAAACAATAATAATTATCACCGAGATCAAAATTTCCACGTTCTTGAATAAACACTCTCGGGCGCTGTCGATTAGTGAATGGAGCATCTAAAAATGAGTTGTAAATTATTTTGTGCTTCAAATCATCTTTGACATCTAATTCTATATTAAGATTATAGGTTGCCAATGGTTTGAGACGGTCAATACATAATTGTTGAATAATGTCACCTGATACAACCAATGGAGTAGGAATTATTAGAAACGCTACTATTTTTAATGATAGATGACTAAGTTGACCAAATACAGATGACAAAAGTGCAATAATTCGACGAAAACTAATGCTATTTTCACAATATATATGTAAACGTGATAAATACAAAAGAAGACTAGCATCGACAGCGGCAGGTAGTCTGAAAAGATTCATGTGAGTGATACCTTCATAGATGATAGAATGTTACTTACGAGTTCATGTCAAAAGTATCGTTCTCGGTCATTTTTACATCTTCCACACCAATAGAAAGATTTTCAATAAACGGTATACACGATATTAAACGTTTGAGAAAGCGTGTTGTATTGATACCAAGAGATAATGTACGAAGATGAGTTGTATTTAATAAATTTGGTAAAATTATTTTTGGTATCTCTGAATATTTGTCCAATAGAAATCGATTTTTATGATAAACATTAAATGAAAGTCGACAATTTGTTAGAAGAGATAGTTGTGAACACACCTTTTATAAATATACAAAGATTCAATTTTACGCCCCACATTATTAAGTGATGATTTCCTCATAGAATAAAACCAAAAATGTCCGAATGAGTTGACGGGATAGGTTTCTTCTTACCTTTGTTAAATAAACTCCTTCAACTTCAAGACGATTAAACGGATTATGTTGTGTTACATCTACTAATAAAGTATGCAATTGTTTTATTACAGGACTACGCAATAAGTTATCAAACTCATGCGGCTCGATATCGATCAGATGAAGACGTTGAAGTAATGTTGTTTGATGATATTTCAGAGATGATGAAACAAGTGACCATCCACCAATAGCATTAGTTAATGTTACGCGTAATGAAACCAGCCGACTTCCTACTACTTTCAGAGCATTTTGGCAAAGATCATTGAACATCGATAATGACATTGTTGAATTACCAATGTGAATGTGCCATAAATATTCATTCATAATGATTCTAGAGAAACGTTTATTCAATGATAAAAACGATTGAAGAATATCAACAGGAGGCAAATAATCAAATACTTCGAAAATAATATCCACAGGTAACAATTCAAACGTGCTAACGATCATTTTATTTATGTCTTCTTTGTTCATATTCAGTCATATATATATATATACATCGATGTGAATAAATAATATGCATTCGTCCGTTTCGTTTGACGAGCATTGTTTTCATAATTACCCATCTTTATTCTTTATGAATTGACCGGAGGAAGAGAAAAGAAAGCATTAACATCGCTATTTATTAAATATGTTTCAATGGCAAGAGAATGTCATTCATTTGTTTTATTGACATGATGTCAAATTGCAGAAAGAAAAAATCTCGAACGATGAAATGTTTAAGGAAAAGTGTAGAAAAGAAAAATACTGAAAATTAAAAAAGGGAAGAGAAAAAGAGCTCAGAAAATCTGAAAAGAAAAATAGAGACAATTGTTAGTCAGATGAAAAGCGGAAAATGGCCATTAATATGCATTATTTACCCAAGATAGACCACCCCAATAATTAAAATAGACTGCAATCCATGAACTCAACAGTTACATCTTTTTCATTCACAAACCTCAGTCATTCGGAACATTGAACATTTGAAAAAAGTGTTTATAGCCCAGAAAAATGATAAAAATCATTAATAATGCTTTCACAGTTATTCTCTTTACAAAGCAGTCATATTTTCTCAATTAAGCGGACTGAATATCGATAAAAACATGTGATACTGATAGGATCACACTACAGCTAGTGCTGCCTTGTTAATTTGAAAGAACTTCAAATTTTGTGAAGATCTATACTTAAAAATTAATCTTAATTATCCAACCTTCATTTATTTGAAATATAACTTGTTTTCACTTAAGCCATAGTTTACTATATTTTCAATCCATTAAATTATTCTTTTTTTTTTATTTCTCATAAATTAGACGAACAAGCTACAAAAAAACGTTTAAAAACACATTGAAATTTTAAGGAAAATAATCTCGTAAAAATGCAAATTTGTTCGAAAATGTAGCAAGTTATGAATAGGTTTACACGCATTCTTTGACGAGTTTGTTTTCGTTAAAATTTCAACATATTTTTACGGTTTTTTTTCTTGCGTGTTCCTCTGACTAATATGAAATATTACAAAAAGAAAAATACGGTAATTTAATTTAATATATATTTTATACTCTGAAGTAAAGGGGAAGTAGTTGTTTTCCCTTCTGGGTCATAATGAAGAACAGTGAGAAAATGCATCGTTCAATGCATGCACCCTACGTTGTATTAGAAGTCTCTTCTTGAATGAAAGTTCGAAAGTTGTATTGGAATACTTAGGTCTACTAATCTGACCAACAGAAGTTTTTAAAACATTCTCCTGACAGATTTATTGTTTATATATCGAACTATCCCATCAAAAGTTTTTCAGTTTTGTCTGATGACGGAAACATATTTTATGTTCATCAGAAGAGAATAAAACAGAGCACCAAATAGAAGGTTTCTTGTAAAATTTCGCCGTTCTAGACAAGTCATTGCATATTTCATTGTCCACAGATGAAATGATAGCACTTACAGCAGATAGGAGTTGAGTGATAATGTCAAATTTTTATATTCAACTGGTGAACTAATTCTTTTGAACTTTATCCATCAGCGCTCCGCGGGACGACCAAAAATATGTCCCGCGTCCCGCGTAGCTCTGTCCCGCCTGTCCCGTCCCGCAATATTCACTTTTTAGAGTCCCGTCCTGTCCCACCCCGTCTCATCCCGGATTATTCTAACATATAAACGTAATTCTTTCTTTTTATCGTACAATGTGATTGAAACCAACTAGCTAATTTATACTCTCTTGTTCAATGAAATTCATTTATTTCACTATTTATCAGTTACACAATAACATTTACATGAAAAACCTTTTCTTCACGATGACCACGATTATTAACGATCACAGGAAAACCAAGTTGTGTTTTCATACAAGTGACAAATTCAATTGTGTGAAAACACCTAATCGAATGACTTCTATCATCTATATGTGTAACAATTGATAGATATCGCAAAACGGCAATGAATATACATACTCAATTTCAATCTCAATTCTGCTTGTATAAAATTGGCGGGACAGAGATGTGGTCCCATCCCGTCCCGCCAAATTTTCAGTTTTATCGTCCCATCCCGTCCCGTCCCGGGACGGGATTCGTCCCGCGTCCCGAGGAGCTCTGTTATCCACGATATTGTTAGATTTCAACTGTTATAGGCTTTCCCTTGGATTACACACTAGTTAGTATACAGATGAAGGCATCAAATTGTCGAAGTATATTGATAAGAGTTTCCGAATAGCATCCTAGCTGGAAATGCTATTGAAATTTGATGCGATTACTTTTACTCTTAACTTTTTCTTCACTCAGAATCTTCATATTAATGGTTCTATTGCGCATCAATAACGGCTTGGTTTGATAAAAAAAAAGTAAACCATATTTTTTTCAACCAATTAACGTTTATAGGTGTCCCTTCAACTTCAAAAAATCAAATATAAATAACGCATCTTAAGGATGTTCTCAATAATCATAATCAGGCTCAAATTTTTGAGTAAGGAAAGGTGTTTTGGGGAAAATAACGGTTTTTCATAAAAGTTTATGACAGTAAATTGGAATCGTAGAAGTCGAATTTGAAGTTCGAATTTCGAATTTCGAGTTTAACTTTTCTCATGAAAGATTTGTCTTTTCTTAAATATATGGTTCTTTAAAAAAAATCAGATTTTTCAAAAAACATTCAATTTTGTATCTACAGATCTCTTCTTACATCAAGAAAATTCATTTTTTTTCATAAATAAGTTTTCTTCTATGAAAAGTCAAACTCAAAATGATTACTTTTCTATTAACGTAATTTCAATGCAGTAATCTGCGTAGTAAAAATGATCATACACAAAATATAAGAATAAAATTCTATTTAAAAAGAATGTCGTATAAGAGGGACAAAACTGTCGAGCGACTTTTCACTTTAAGCCACCCTATGAATGTTTGACATAAATGTAAAAACATGCAAATGCCCTTACAGACTTAACTGCTAGCTGCATTTTCATCGTTACTTAGGCAACAACTAACTATGTATACGTGATAATATAAATATTTCTCAGAAATTGATTCAAACTATCAATCATGTAGATAAACTTTTAGCGTTTACATTCCATGAGAGTTTTTTTTCTTATACTGTATATTTTAACAGATCATGATGGTTTACATCAATATCATCCAACCAGACGCTGTATTTCGTTAGTTTACGGTTGTAGTAGTTATTCAACTCATTGACATGTATATGGCCATCTTTTTTTTACAGGATATCCCAAATCTTTTTTCATCAAATATTAGCACTCTCAAGAAACAATTTTGAGGATTGTAGACATAGAGCTCTCAATACATGACAATAAACATATTAAGTTTACTAAAGACATCCTCTGCATAATGCAACTAGCAATGATTCGGAAAGTGATACATTCTTTTCAAGGAGAAAAAAAGCAGATCACGCTTATCACGGATACAGTTATTATAGAAGATCTCGAAATTTCGGGATCCGCTCCTTCCATCCCCCTCCCATGAATTCTATTGTAACACTGAGCACTATATGAATACTCAGTTTTATCGATCAGTAACAAAGTAGTTGTGAATTGTGTTTCTGTTATGAAATATATATATGAATAGTAAAAGAGTAGATACTTATAAGACATAGAAAAATGTTATAAGACTATGCAAAGTGACTATAGACTTTCTGGATTTTGTTAATGCATTGTTGAATAATATTTCTTAATAGGTTATTCAATGCTTCATTGGTCACATTCCCTAATTAAGCATATAATATATTGAGTTATGTCAATGACCAAGCTACTATCCTTAATTTAACACGACTAAGCTAGTATGGAGTCTTGTCAAATCCAAAATTAGAAAAAAAAACCCAAAATTCACAACATGATCTAATTCATGCAACTGATGAAGGATCAAATGACATATTAATAAATTTTATTCAAGATTGTACTAAGAACAAGCTCAAAAAGTGTATCAATACTTTTTGTACATTCGTATTTAATCTTTATGTGTATTATAAGCATCTACTAATATGCTACTCATATACATCTACGTATATTTGTTCGAACCATAAACTCTATATTTTATATTAGAAATATAATTTACAAGTGTTTTGCCGTTATTATTATATACAAATAGATATTTTAAAGAATTAGAAATAATGCAAGATTAAATAACATATTGATATTAACAACTTTATATTGTATATATATATTTACCATTCTACGTCTTTGCTAATTTCTTTTCATTCGTTATATTGTGTTTTTGTACTTTACATTATTACGCAAGTGAAATGACGTTATTTGACTAATGTAAATTGGTTTCTGATGTCCATATTGTTCAAACAATTTATTATTATGATTGTTATTTCTTCTATCATTTAATTTCAAGATGAAGACTTTTTTACGTGGTAAAATATTTTTTATCAACACCGCTACGTATTCAAAAAGGTCTGCTTTGAAAATTGTGTGTCTTGATTTTAAGTGTTTTCTTATAATTTAAGTCTTAAAATAAAACTTGGCTGTTAATAGAAAATGTTTCGTACATCTCGAGAATGAGTTTCATTATAATCATTACAAAAAGTGACGTTTCCAATTTTCCAATTATTTTTATATTTCTAAAGTTTTTGATTAAATTGATTTTCTTAATTTGAATTTAGTTAAAACTCGAAAAAAATCGTGTGTTTACCCTCGATTTTTTAATCAAAAAAAATCTGATTTTAGCTGTTTTCCCCTTGGATTCTCGACTTTTATCAGATATAAAATGTATTTATGCATATATATGTATAGATATATGCATATGATAATTTTAACCTTAATGAGGAGATAAACGAAAGAGCTACTGCAATGATCTATTGTATGATTATTATCTAATATCGAATATAAATCTTTCATAATATTCATTTTTAAAAAAATTTCATTATAAATACTACTTAATAGATTCATTAGATTAATATAGTATTCTTTTAAGCAAAGAATAATACACAAATATTTTCAAATTAAGATATGCGGATATAGACAAACGAAAAGCTTTTTTTTGTTATTATGTGATTATCAAACAAAAATTGTAAAGTCTTATAAATGACTTCTCGTTGCATCGTCCACTTACAATTTTTGGTCTTTAGATGCTTTATAACAAACACATGTCAAAAATGTTACAGCTAATAAAAAAATATATATTACAAAACAAAACAAAAAAGGTTTTCATAGAATCAAATTCATCAGTATTAGTTTTTTTTCTTATATCAAAGTTTACTTTTGATTGTGCTTTGGTCATACATATTTTCATTCTTGTAATTTCAAAACTAAACAAAACAAAACAAAATAAATTGATTTTTGCGACTTCTATACGTTTGACAGAACGTTCATGTAACTAACAGATTTGCTAAGCAAGATATAAATTGAAATATAGTCATCTTTTTCATGATATGCACTATTCTTTGTATACTAATAAGAAAAATCGATGAAATATGATGCCGATTGACTTCTTACATTTTGGTTGATACATATCATGTTGTTTCAGTTATTTTGTGATTGAATTGTATCCCTATAGTTCCAGTGAGGTTTTTTTTGAAATAGTTCCATTTCATATTAATTAAGTTTTATGTAAGAAATACATGAATTGTTTTAATATTCATAGATGATTTTTATTTTAATCGTTTTCAACAAACATGGAGAGAGTAAATTATTCTAGTAGGTTCAATAACAAAATTGTCTGGTCTAAGCATCAATAAAAAAAAATGCTTCTACAATATTGTTTTAGTGTTTCGATAGTCATCGAATACATTTTTTTTTCTCTTCATTTCGTCTATCCTTATGACACGATTTATCTCGATATCCCTGAATTATACTTGCAAGCGTTACTATCGTTGTCCTTCCAATGGCTCGAGTCATATCAGCGTTTTCTTTCTGTTCATTAATATCAAATCAAAAAGAAAAAAAATGACGCAATATAGACAGAATAAGAAGAAAAAATGAGTGAGTCCAACCCACCGTCCAGGTAAATGAAGTAGAGGCGTGCCATCGATCACGACACATAGTACTACCCACCATCTCTCCTCATCATTGCGCCTGTTCACCATCAGTCAATGGTGAAAGAAAGCCATTAGACTATTAACCGATTCTGTTCGCTCATTCAGAAAAAGAAATAAAGAGAGAGCGCGAAACAGGGAGGAGAGAAGAGGACGACGGCGAGAAGAAAGAGAGAAGAAAAAAAAAAGCATTCTTCATTTATTTATTCATTCATTCATTCATTGATCGTCATACCTGCTACTGACATGAGGACACAAATGTATTTTTTTCGCTTTGCCACAATGAGGCATTTTTTTTCTTTGATTTTTATGTCAAAAAAAACGAACAATTTTTCTTTCATCTACTTAAATCACATATTCGATAAAAAAAAAGAAAAGAAAACCAGTAATGATCCAATTGAGATAGAATAAGCATGACAATGAATATAATTAGCAAGTTATCAGATAGGAATCTACAAACAATAGACGAAATGGCACAATTGATGAAATTTAATCAGCTTATTAGATGGTCAAAAATGAGTGAATGTAATGAAGAAAATACTGAATTAAGTTATTTAACATTGTATAGTAAATCCTGAAAAATTGAGCTTGTGTTGTACGTATGGCTAGTCTCTACTTTCCATAGAAACAATTCGTTTGAAATATAAGAAGATCTTCCGAACATTTATACAGTCTAAAGTAAGTCAAAGAAAAAATGAAACTTGATGTCTTTAGTTTGGGTAGCTTTGTAATAGGTGATTTAGTTTCTATGTGAATCATTGAATTGTGTTGCATTAAAATATTTGCAATTCTAAACGAATCTGTATGTTACAGATTCAGAGTACTGAATAGATACATAATGCTTAAAGTTTTTCAATTATTTTTTCATGGTCTTAAGAAGAAAGTTTATTTGTCAAAAAAAGAAAAGAATGGATTATACTTTTTTATTAGAATTGATTATCGCTTCTTCATGATATTGCCAATAATCATTGGTATAACCTTCTTTGACATGTTTTAACAAAACATCTTTTCGCGAATCACAATACTGATATTTTTCAATTAATATTCTTTTAATATTGTTCAGTACAAGTTCTTTAGTTAAGTCTTGCTCTAAAAATCGACTAAGTTCTCCACATGTTTTTTCTAGATCTGCTTGATTTTCTTCGAAGACAATGGATTGATTATTTTTTACTAAATAATATGCAAACGGATAGGTATATATTAGTGTTTGACGGCAACTTAATAAAACGCTAAATGCTTTTTCAATGGTTTGTGTGTCATTCTTCGATAATTGTTGTTCGTTATGAATAAATTTTTGACGAATATTTTCAAATAATTTTGTCTCTAAATCAAATGAATATTGATGATTGTAAAAGCGATCATAATAATGAACATATCGAGACAAAGCAAGAGCGTATTCATTTTGCAATGCATCAGTAATCTGGTTTTCATCGAAACGATTGCATTCTGAGTGGGTTGACCATTTACCTTAATTAAAGATAGATAATATATTATATATATATATATATGAAGACAAAATTTGAATACATCAAATAGATCAGTAAAAAANCTAATTCATAGAATATGCAATCGGACTGGACTCTACTATATAAACTAAAAGGGAAGATCCAATCTGTTACACTGTACATTAGTGACACAGATTTTTTTGTGTCTTTGTACTATTAATATTTGATCTTTTAACCATTTTAGCAACAATATATGACTCAATCGCGACGGAAAGCAATAGTAAAAAGCTTAAATGTAACTTGAATGATGGTTTTTGTTCATAAAAATATTTGTAAGCTCTAGGAACAATGTAACTAATCAATCTCCTAAAACAACAGATCAATGAATATTAAACAATAAACCAAATCAATGAAATTCTTTGTAGTTTATTTGTTTGCTTGCTTGCTTCATCAATAGATATAGAATGTATTTTGTTTCTTTTTAATAACAGTAGATTTCTAAGTAACATTACAAATATAATCATGGATATGTGAATATTTTTCTTTAAAACTAACTTTAAAGGTCTACACTCGATCACAATAGTTTGATACGATTCGTGTTATATAATTATTCAAAGTGAAATTCATTGTATTTACCGAAACATAGCCAACAAAATTCATGACAACAATGTCTACATGTCATATGGTTGCAACCACCATTCTTTTCAATATTCACTTTACATTTTGGACAAGATTTTGTATTAGCTTTCAACCATACAACTGTTTGGCTATCGTCGAGCATCTTTTTATTCCATTGTAATAATAAAATACATTTGATAGGATCATGCCACGATTGAGCACATTGAAAACAGAATGATGTTTGACAATGATCACATGTGATCAATTGAGCATAATTATAAGCAGATGTTAGAGATGTTGCATTAATAATACAACCACACTTCTTGCCTGGACACCAACGAGCACGTGGATTATTCTCGACATAGGAATTTAATATGATTTTTGTATAAATATGTTTGACAAATTCATTATCGTCTAAAAACTTTGTGATAGTTTCATCATCGACAAGTATTTCACATTGCAAATCTGGACAAGCAATTGTTTGAGCAAGGCCTTCATTTATAATTTTATTTATCAAATAACCTTTCCAGCAATCATTACAAAATGTATGTTTACATTTAAGACTAAACATTTCGGTTTGTCCATCCGAACAACAAATTAAGCAAATTCCAGTGGACTCACTGGCACATCTTTTTTCAGTAAATGGATTAACAACTTTCGATTGTCGATAAAATTCATCATGATCCATTTCATAGAATCTTTCTAATAATCGTTGTTTATTCCATTTGAAATAGTGCAGTAAAAGTTTAACAATAGTTGATGGCAATTGAAGAATATCTTTTATTTCGTCAACATAATTCATGATTAATTCAATGTATTGATTTTCAGTTAAAACTGAATAATGAAAATTTGGCTTTTTTTGATCAGATGGTGTTAATGGTTCATCAATGTACGGTTGTATAGTTTCATGTTGATCTTCATAAATTTCATAAAAATTTTCATCAAGTTCATCAACAGCAGGACTTACTGGTTCGTTAGTTTTGTTCTCTAATTCATTTATTTTAGGAGGTTTCGATGAAGTAGATGATATTTCAGTCATATCATAAAAGTTTTCATCGTCGTCAGATTCATCTGAACTCATAGTT
>OENM01002380.1:0-18280 GCA_900239745.1 Rotaria magnacalcarata
ATACAGGAAAATTCATCGAAATATAGAAGAAAAAATAGGAATTTTTTTAAATATAGGAAATATAGGACGAATCCGAGGCCAGGTAAAATGTTTAAAAATGATAAATATCCACAAAAAATTAATTTATTCCAATGATGTACAAGGAATCTAAAAGCTCTCTTTAGTGGAATAGTTTTATTTTCGATTGATAAATGAAATGCACTTAACAAGCGTCCCCTGCATTTGTATTCAGCAAAAAACAAGGCTCATATAAAACTTATAAATATTAATCGATATTAGATACCTAATGAAATATATGTGCCTATTTTATATCTTATCAAAATATAGAGAAGAAATGCTTACCTAAAAGTTTAGCTTATTAATTTGACTTTGAAAAGTATATAGTGAAAAGACAACGCCAACATAATTATCTATGTACGTCGAATCTTTGTGAATCCTTTCAAGTAAAAATACACTATAATCAGACTGTCTAATTAGAAAGTGTCATTTAACTTTATTAAAAAAATTACTCAAGTTACTCTTTGATCGGATGAAAATTTACAGATATCGCTACGACCGGGATGGTTGCGTCTCGTCAATCTTCCTAGATTATTAAAACGACTACAAACAGTTGCATTATCCCATTTAATTATATACATCCTACTTGCTATAATTCCGACAGCCATGCCAGTCGATTATTACATATTTCTACTTACTCAACACTAGAAGAACACTTTATGTTACACTTTTTAACATCATAGAAAATACAAGTTTATTAATATCTATGATTTCATTTGAAGACTTTTTTCTAAAATATGAATTATTTAATCTAATAGATTGGAAAGGAATTCTAATAAATTATTCTTTTAATCGGCAGTAACTTATCATAGAACTCCACTTGTTGTAATTAGAAAAGAAATCAGATTTTTAGTGTGTATTTTTTTTTCTATTCATATATCGATTATATTAGAAACATTATTTATAACGTTCATAAAATTTCTGTATTAAAATTCTAAAGTACCCATGTCGAATAGAACGACTCGTAAACGGTCCTAAAAGACTAAAACCGGCAGCGGTTACGATAACCAGTCACGAAGTACAGGAAAACGATGTGATACGGCGGAAAACGGTGACCTTTTAGGTGACGGTTTCCGTGTTGTCAGAAACGACTACCTTCTAAGGCGAACGTTTTTTTACCGTTTTGCGTCTGTTTTATTTCGAGATATAAATATGGGTAAAATATATAACTACTTAGACACTCTCGTTCAAATTATTTCATTTCATTTCCTTTTCTCATATTTTTTAATTTAAATTTTTATTGTATATTATTCATTTCCTTTTATGTCTTTTTATTTCTTTTTATTTTATTTTAGATTTTAGATTATTTCATTGTTTTTATTTTTTTTTAATTTAATTTAATATATTATCTATTCTATTTTATTTTTAGATTACTTTATTTGTTGAATTTTTATTTTATTTTAATTTCTAGATTATTTCATTGTTTTTATTTTTTTAGTATTTTTGTTTCAATTTTTAGATTATATTAGTGTTTTTAATTTTTTCCGATGGTTTTTTGGTTTATTTCATGTTATTTTGTATGTTGACTTTTCTTTTGAAAATAAATATATAATAATATTATTAAATTAAAATGTTTAAAAAGTATAAATGACCAGAATAACTCGTATGTAAAACGGTGAAAAACGGCGTGATCACGCCAGAATAGACGAAAATGGGGTGCTTTTATTACTTGCACTTTTTCGTCGGAAACGGCCTTGAACGACACCGTTAACGTTCCGGGAAAAAACGGCCTGTAATCCGAGCTGACGGAAAACTGCTAAAAGCGCCGATCGTTTTTCATCGTTTAAGGAATTACTTGCGACGTTTCTTAACCGTTTCAGGCAGTTTAATGCCATCTTTCAGACGGTATGAATGATGGACCTGTGTGAGCTTATCATAAAAATAAAGAATAATTATTGAATGCTTCACAATCGCCCAATAAGTTTAATAACGTTCTTTCAAAGACACATGTAAAATCGTACTTAATATGTTTGTCGAAACTTTTGCATGTATCTAAAAATACTTGCTATTACACATTAACATGAACATCATTTGAGTATTTATTACATGGTAACGCGACGTTAGCGTCGCCAACCCTCTACTAAAAAGGATTTAGTAATGTAGAACGTAGCTATCCAAAACTATCTAGCTGCAAGACTTCACATATTATAGCTTCGAAATGATTTTCATGCAAAAAAAGATTGATAACCGAGCATAAATAGAAAACTTGCTTGAAAGTATCACCAAGAAAACGGCATTTAAGTATTACTTACTTATACTAGATGCCAAGATTAAAGTTAAGTGCATCCGATCCGCTACAGCTCAAGCTATGCTTCGAAAACTTCGGATCAACTTGATAACGGAGTGAAGAAAAAGATCCATTCAAGAGAGCTACGATCGAAATACTCTATTTTAGTAAAGTTACAATTCAAATTGGTCTGTGGACTAGATATTTAACACGAATCAGCACGAGTTGATCAGAGATCAAATCAAACTCACTTTTTCTAACTGGATTTCGGTTAAGTTTGTCCTCATTTTTGCTCAAACTCATGTGGATTCATTTTATTTTCGTGCGTTTTCGGTCTCTAATGCATATATGCATTCCTGGGTACAGGTTCACAGATACAAAAATCGAACACTTACATGTTTTGAATCAAACCCACTCGCAATCAGGAAAAACAAAACATATTAGGATATTCACGACAAATATAAATTTCAAATATTTACCCGAGTTAACCGATTATTTCACGACCTTTCTTCGGAAGAACTTGAAGATATCTACCATTTTCGAAAATTGTTTCTACTTTTCTGATCGAGACAGCGTGTAACTATTCTATAAGTCTGCAAGGCCTGTACTCGTATAATCTCAACAGATTTTTAACTTAGCGGCTCGTTTTGTTATATATAAATATGCGGTGAGCGTGATCCTTTTAAACACTGCATGATTGACTGAAAGCTTTGCTTCATTATATAATTATTAGATGAAAACAAAGAGAATTTTCAATAAACCGAAAACAACAGTTGTAGGACTAATTTAAATTAGTTTCATCTACATATGCAAGAAATTCCTCGCAATTTAGAGAAGAATAAGACAAGACTCTCGAGTACATACACACTTTACGAACGTTCGCACATGCGCTAATCTAGAATTCTAAGGGTTACGTTTGAATAAATTCTTCATGCTACAATAAACATTGAAATACCTAGAATAAACTGAATACTTTGAAAAAAAGCTGTTACATCTTCTACTTTATGTCGCCTTCATCTCATTATTACATTCTCATAAAGAAATAATTTCCTTTCTTCAAACATTAACACTCACTTAAATAGAATAGATACGAGAAGAAGAATTGAATGATTGTAAACGTGATAGAATGAAACCGAGAGATGAAGAGAGAACATACTTATGGCAGGACAGATCTCTCCTGACATAAAAAAGTGTTCAAAGTCTTAGTGTTTATACACAAAATGCAGACATGGAGTTATGTTCAACTGTTTGATAAAAAGGACCTTAGTACAGCATACTCCATAACCCATATATGTCAAACTTGAAACTTTAATTCAATTGAAAATTGAAAATTTCAATTTTCAACTTCTAAACCAATAGCATTCTGAAGAACCGTAACTCACACATATATCACTATGAGTTGAAAGTTGAAATTTTCTATTTCCAACCGAATTCGAGTTTCAAGTTTGACACTACTGCCATAACCATGTTTGCTTAAATAATAATTTTTTCTTAGGCAATGAAAGGTCATTAAGCATATAATATTCAATCCAACGACAGCCGTTATCTTATTTGAATCAACTTTATTTATTTCCTTAGGACCATAGCCACTAATAGCGTCGTTATGCTACTCCTAAATGCTTTCGAAATGCGTGTCACTCGTCAGTTGCTAGTCACTTAGTTTTACTTTTTCAAAAGCTCATGTGTTCATTCTGTGCAATATATCCCTGTGCAACCCTCTTTGTTTATTAAAACGATGACAAAATGCTTTTGAAAAACTACACTTGAAATCTAATAAATCCGCCCTAAAAACTTTTGGTCAAACCTTATACAAAATCATTGTTTTCCTAAAAAAGTCACTCCCTCCCTAAAAAAAGGTAAAAAGCGAAACGTCAAAAACCTAACCTCCGATTTGAGTTCCTCGACCACGAAAATCTCTAGTCAAACATTATAACAAACAATTATTTCCTCAAAAAAATATTTTTTTACTAAAACAATTAAGAATCAAAAATTTTTGAAAATGTGACGCTGAATTCGAGTTCACCGACCCGGAAATCTTTGGTCAAAATTATTCCTAGAAATATTGTGAGAATTTAGTTGTGTTTGTGCATCTGCTGTCCTATTGAACAAACAAACGAACGTACTCACGAACGGACGAATATAACTCATTTTTTGTATGATCCTCCTTTTAGTAGAGGGAACTTCATTCATGCTTCCTTCGAAAGCTTTTAATCTAATATTCTAAAATATATATAATTATTTCAATGGTAATTATTTAGTACATGATAATAAATAGGAGTCTGATGATTAAACAGCAAAGTCTCCGCTATAATCAAAAATAGATAAATTGTTTGTTTTTATTTCTTCAAAGTTAAAACAGTGGTAGCTTGAACAAAAGAACGCGGACAACATCAAAGAAAAATATTCAATAGAAAAAAATAGGTTTACGACTCTGAACCGTATGACATTTCAGAAACAACTATCGAAGTAGTTGGTACTATTGATAAACATCGATTTTCTTTGTTGACTAAAGTTGAATTTGATTGTTTCCTTGATAATGATAGACGTTGTTGATTTGGCTTCGATTGAATTGCAGTATTGCTCATGGACACGCTGCGCATTGGTATGTTTTGATTTTTTGAATAACGAATATTGTTTTGATTTACTGTTATTGCTACGCTTTTTTTCGACACTCTTTTAACTTGTAAATATTGATCATTATGTGTTGATAAGCAACAATAAAAAACATGTTTGAAACTTAAACGAAATATTTCACTTAGAAATGCATATACGATAGGATTTGTTGCTGAATTAACAAATAAAAGAAATTGTGCTACACTTGATATTGGTAAAAGTATAGAACTTTGTTGTGGTAATAATTCACTTGTTGCTAACATTTGAAATGCCCAATATGGTGAACAACATAAAATGTGTACGCTTATAACAACTAGAACTAAAACAGATACTTTTCTTCGTGTGCGTACTGATGCACGTGAACGACGATGTTGTTGAGATACTTTATGTTTTAAACGGCAAACAATTCGTATATAAAAGTATACCATTAAACTGAGTGGCAAAACAAATGTGATTGCTGATGTATACACAACAAATATCATGTAGAGCAAACTTGAATCAGGATTTGGAAAACTAATAATGCATTGAACTTTTGATGAAGGAGAATTACTTTGAATCGCTGTAAAAGCTATAATTGGTAACATTAAAATGAATGAAAGTATCCATGTTAATATTAAAAGTAAATTCGGATTGACATGTG
Source organism: Rotaria magnacalcarata (assembly GCA_900239745.1). NCBI lineage: Eukaryota > Metazoa > Rotifera > Eurotatoria > Philodinida > Philodinidae > Rotaria > Rotaria magnacalcarata. The sequence continues at coordinate 5,538 of OENM01002380.1, forward strand.
AACGCCATCCTATAGATTTGGCTGAATAACAAACCGCTAAATATCGATCAAATGCTAATAAAGCTAATATAATAATCGATGTATATTGATTAACACCTTGAGTTAGAAAAAATAATTTACATGCAAAACCACCAAATATCCATGCACGAGTTATAAGAGATGATGTAAAAAATGGTATGCCACTTAAAAAGACAAGATCCGATAAGGCTAAATGTAATAGATATGTATTTGTGACAGTTTTTAATCGACCATAGTTGAGTACAACATAAATAACAAGTAGATTTCCAATGACACCAAGGATCATGATAATTGCCAAAGGAATTGAAAAAATTAATAAGAAAAAATTATTCTCTTCCGTATTTGAAGAATTGTTACAACCATATGAATCGTTGTTTGAAGTACAATTACTATCGCCATTCATTTTTTATGAACGAATACTGCTTTTATTTTGTCTAAAAGAAAGACAACTTACATATTCAGAGTATGTTTAAAAAATGATACCAACATAAAAAAATAACTAGTTTATTCAAAGGAGTTGCCAATTAGTATGATAAGGAGCTTAATAATGCGTGTAAATAACACTATTTCAGACTGTTGTCGACTTCACAAAAAACAAAATGCTTATTCCCGTCAGCTAGAAAAATAAAATTATACAGAGCATTTCAAGATAATTTTCATTTGTCAATTGCAATACTCCATGAGTAAGATTTGCATATATATATAGAGAGAGAGAGTTGTCAATTCAGATTCATATTCGATAGCTGAACTATAATCTTATGTACCGTACTTAAAATTTCAATATATCTTACTTGTTTACTATTGAACTAACTAACTAACTCTGAAAATTTATTTTGTTTGCATAATTTAACTATGATTAATAAAATTTCTTAGAAAACAAGTGATAATTTCTTAGTGCATTACATATTTATCGCTTGATACTGCTTTATGTGTAAAAATTTATTTCATCAAATCAACAATAATAATAAATCGTAGTAATTATGTAGATTATTAAATTCCTATTACTTGCGAATAAATTAGTGTGTATGAACAAGCCAAAGCACGAATAGTTTAACTGGTTTTTTTTACATGACAACTATCGCGTACTCAGTATGCTACATTTATATGAGAAGATGTTTAGTCTATTTTTCTCTTTGTATAGTAAGAGGATTGTGAAAAGAGAAAGAAAAACTGATGAGAAAAATAAAAAAATAATAATGACTAGAAAAACATTAGAGATGAGCATCTAAATAATACAAAAAGAGGAATTTACTTACTAATTTTTACTAATTAATACTGAAAAAAAAACGTAAATTCACATGGTTCTTTTTTTTCCTTCATATTAAAGTATTTTTTTAATCATATCAATTACAAATGTCAGATTACAGTCTACTACTATTTTATCTAGAATTTTGTTCGTTTCCTATTCGAATATTATCTTCATAAAAATTCTTATCTGTTATAATAATCGAAAAATAAAGAATAAAATTGTAGTTCATCGAACTGAGATACGTCTTCTCTCCATGAATCTCATCAATCAGTTCAATTAGACGATGATGCCCATTGTTGACACGATGCAGCATGATGATGAGGAACATAACCTTTACTACAATTTTCAATACTAATTAGACAAAAGTGTGTAATCAAAAGATAGATGATTAAAATGGATTGCGAAGGAACTTCGGTGAATAAGAAAGTGATTATTTCATTAAAATAACATGAATTATTTGTCAGTAGTGGGACCAAGAAAACAATTTTGGGCATCCCAGGAGAAATTTTTCTGCAAGGTAGAAAAATGCACATGGGAGTTACTTAAAAAGCTACATACATTTCTCTTGCTATTGCATGATTTGTCTACGATTAAGATGTGAGTTTTTTGCAAGCACACAACATAGTTCTTCAGAATGGTGAAGAAGAGGAAATTGACAACCCTAGTGGCTATAAATGAGACAAAGAGGGGAAATAAATAAGCGTAAAAGCTGAGATTAGTTTCGTTTGATAAACTCGGAACAATCGATAAATATGATATAGAATACCGTGAATTGTCCTTTGTATCTAAGTATGAAAGCATCGAATACTATTAGCAAAAATACAAGAGTTAGCTTTAGAGAAAATGGCAACTGCTAGACAAAGAAAGGGGATATGTTAACAGTCCCATGAGAGAAAAGAATAAAAACTCCGAGAAAAGAAAAGAAAAATAATTCAAATCATGTATCTATGACGAGTAACCAGCAAGTTACAATTGATTAGCAAAATAAAAAACAAATATGAGGAAACGGTTCTATTTTTTCTCTATTTCTGTCTTTGAACCTTTATTTTTTCATGAAAGAATAATAATCTGAGAAAATTAGTTGAATGCCGATAAACGGAAAGACCATCTTCAAAAGAATTCGTAACCTAACGCTTTTTTCCCTATAAGACCAAAGCTCATTTGAGATTTGTTAATTTGTCTGACACTACAATTGTTTCTTCCGATGAACTAAATTCTTTCACGATTGAACCTACTTTCATGTTGGCTATTCATGTAACTATAGGCTCAAGGACTATAAATATTGATTGTTTTTTCCAGTTGCTCGTCTCGACGGCAGATTGCATTATGACTGGTTATGAATACATATTGATATCAACTGACGAATAACTCTGAGCATTTATTTTGTTGTCTTTTGAGTATTCATCTGGCACAACACAAAATAGAATATACAATATAGGCAGTTATTTTTGGCTTCTTTTTGTTCTTGACAGACGATGCCTAACTCTTTTCTTCCTGAAATCTCATTCATCTTTTTGGCATCAGATTTTACTAACCTACAACGACATACATGATACCAAGAAGTATAAGAATCTATTAGGATTATCCCGGTAGGATTAATATATGAAACATAATCTACCTCATGATATTATAAAAAGTAAAAAGTAATTCATCAAAAATTGGTTCGATGTGTAAACTACTATCTACTGTTGCAACTTACCGATCATGACAGACAATGATCATAATATAATTGAGTCAGCGGCAAACAAGATTACAAGGCGAATATATCAAATACAATTGTGTTTCATACTGATCCTACAGGATGCTACAATATTCGGAGTATAACTTTAATGGTTTATTAGTAAAAAGAATACATCCTCAAATGCTTGTCAAGTTTTAGAATAAAGAAGAGGCGTCTGCGGTCGTCTGTCACTGATGTTTTCGTAACATGCTTGCTATATTTAGATTAGACTTGCATTTCTTTTATTTCAAAACTCTTTCTGGACTGTGTATCATATAGGATAGTCGCTCAAAAACAAACATCTATGACATTTATATATTTTTACGATCTCTATTCTGTATATATCTTAAAGCACATCAAGGACAATGTTCATTGCTATATATATATTGTTTGATTTAGTCATATATAAATTTTGTTTGTTTTTCTTCTTTTTTTGTGCAAGAAAAACGAAAACTAATAAAACATATACACAAGAAGCAACATGAAAAAAAAATTGAATTCAGAATAAAATTTCTCACACATACATCGAAAAGAAATACGATTCAAGTATTAGTAAATACGCAAAAAGCATCTTTCTTTCTTAGTGTGAGCTTATATTACGCATATTTGTCTGTGTTTTCTTCTTTTTTATGTTGTAGTTTTTGAAATGTCTATTTGCATATTGAGAAAGGTAACAAAAACATTAAGACATAGAAGTAATGACTTTGTTCATTGTCATATGAAAAGGGAGTATTTTTCTCTTGATTTACTGCGGGTTAAACGTCGCGACTTTCATAAAACAAAATATAACTGGTTTCCGATTGACGGCCAAGATCATGGGAAACGCCATAGAATTCTTCAAAATTGGACGGATCCAGTCGCTATTAAGAGAAGAAACAAACAGGAAATAGTGTCAATTCCACAATGTAAAACAAAAGGATTCTTACATCGACTGTTTCATCATCAAAAACAAGCCATGAGCCGTCTCGTTTAACAACAGCAATATAATGACCACGATTGGGACCAATACCGCAATGTACAACAAGTGATACTAGATCATAAATACGATCACTATTTGTGCAATCTTCTGACTAAAATAAACAAAACGAGAAGAATAAAGAAACTATTAAAACATGTGAAAAACAAAAACAGGAAATTAATTTTACCGTATTGAGTAATCGAAGTTCAAATGGAAAAACAACACGATACGATAGTTTTTTATATTGTTTAAACACTTCAAAATATTTAAAACGTTTCAAGTGAAGTGCTAATATACGTGGCAGCTTTTTTATGCGCATTCTACAAATAAAAATAGTAACAAGTCTTAGAAGGTGTGTTTTTTGCTTCAGATGTTTTTTAATATAACCTTTTTGTTGCTTCTTGTTTACTAGAACAAATTTCACAATAATATTTGGATTCGCCCGATAGCGTTTCAATATTACTAAATACACGAAGACATGTTGTTATTGAAGTATTTTCTTCAACATCAATCGATAGATCAAGAAAATTTTCATCTTTACTGCTGACCTGAAAAAAAGAAGAAGAATATTGTACTATTTCAAAAATAAAGTCTAAAACAAACTGGAAAAAATTATTAATAAAGAATAATAGTTAACAGTATCTATCGCATTGTCCTAAACCATAACTAAAAAGGATACTTCAAACTAAACTTCATTATTAAAAACACGCTAAAGTTTTTCTTTTTATTCTTTGAACCAAGGAAACTACTAGATACTCTTCAGAAGAATTTGAATGAATATAAACAATAAGCCGTCGAGACAAAACTATCACTAGAAGTTTCACTTCATTTTGAACGATAGGTCTTTCATGACATTACTCCAAAATTCTTTAATCTATCAATGTTTCCTTTTTTTGTAAAATCTATTAATGTTCTGAAATATTTTGTTTTTGTCTGTTCAATCTATTATAAAAAATTAGGAATCAAACAATAAATATCGAAAGATTCTGAGAAGATAGCATATTTTTTTTTGATAAAACATCAATTACGAGTTACATTACGCTTGAATATTTTTTCTTATTTTTTAGAAACAATTCGAAATATTTAATTATTTAAAAAAAAACGAGACTCTTAAAAAATATATCTACCAACACAAAAGTAAAATTAAAAAATATCCTGAAGGGTTTTTATGTCTTTTTTCAATAGAAAGAGAAAAATCAGCAACAATTCTAATTAGTGTTTGTTATATAATAAAAATGTTCAGTTTTCAGTAAAATTTTGACCTGAAAAAATAGTAATAATGTCAACTATTTTTATCCTTAGGGACTTCCTACAAGAGCGTATTCAGGAGGTTTGAACCAACAAGAAATTTTTCTTGAAGTTCTGGGAAATATCTATGTTGATAGTTTTGGTAATTCATTCTACAGTGATTCCCAAGAGAAATTGAGTTTGAAGTCAAATTATATACTGAAAACGATGTTCACGCATATTGAGCTCCTGACAGATTATCGAAGGACATCGTGTCTTTGTGTTGTTGTTGTTGTTGAAAATGTCTATTCTGCTAACACCAGGGTAGCCAGATCTTCTGAAAAGTACGGGAAAATTCTGAAATTTGAACTCCTTTCTAAATTTCTTCTGATTTTTCCTGATTTTAATACTTCTGATTTTTTTCCAAATTCGAAACTATTTCAGATCCCCGTTTTGCTCGTGCAGTTTAGTAAAATTATAACGCATTACTGGTATAGATGTATATTGCGGCACCTGTTTTTTCTCAATTATCCGTTGGTAATTTCTAACTTATATAGACAACTTCAGCTACAGCAATGCACTAGAATTTGATAAATTTCTTTTCTTGCTTTCGAGAATCTTATCTAATTGAACAGTTCACAAATAAAAACAAAATTATCTATTGGATGATATTAATATGGTTGAATTTGATTGTGAAGAGGAAAAAGTCGAAATAAATAAATTAGCCACAGCAATATCATTTCGACATATAAAGGAAAAAAAAGAGTTTTTCGTAAAGATTCGTTATAGATTGATGAATATTCATCTTTATAGTGGCAAATCTTTGGAAATGAAGTACCAGTCAATGACATAAAACTAGTGGAATAGCTAATGCCAGCATCGTATACAGAAGTCGCTATTTCACAAAGAATGATCTTTCTGATAAACTTCTGATTTTCTTAAGAACTTTCTGATCGTTTTCTGATTTTTACAAAACAAATTTTCTGATTTTTCAATTTTCGATCTGGTCACCCCGGTTAAGATTCGAACAACAGTTGCTGTATACCTAAGTCAACTCTTCCTAAAAGAATCCACAGGGAGTCCCTAGGGATTTCGTTGTTTTGCGGGGACTCCCCAGGGAGCTGTCTGTGGAAAATGGATGAAACATCTGATTACTAATAAATTCTTCTTAATTTTTTAAGAATTAAAAATATTAAGGAGTTTTTTTTTTATTTAGATATCTCAGCAATTCTTCCCAGACAAGTTCCCAGGGAGTCGTCGGGGGAGAGTGGATTAGGGATACTAATATTGTTCACAGAAGTTTAAAAAAATAAGAAGCTTCCTTTCCTTCAATGCACGAGTTTAATTTGTTCTAAAAATACAATTGAAATAGAAAGGATGTGTATCATATTGTTTCTTGTGTTAGAAACTGTGATAAAGTTTTGTTAATCCTAAATAATAACGCTATCTGATGTTTGAACTCATGAATGATGATAAAAGTAGAAACATCAGGAAAAAATATCAACTATTATAGGGATCATGTCAAAAGTACATTATTGATATACTTTCCAGGTCAATATGCATGAAATTATCAAGCATGAAAGTTACAAAATATCATTTCTATAAGATTCTATTGTGATCATAGAACTATGAAGAGAATAAATAAGGAATCCGAATAATTCATTTCATGCTGTGTGGCGATAGAAAAAGATAAATCATCTTCTGTTTCATTTTTGGAAAATATCTCAGAACTATCAGGTCATTCTACTGATATGCGTTCGCTATGAAAAATAGCTATTTTATTAAATATTAAAGATAGAATACACATAATAACAAGTAACGCTCATCCTACGGATTCGCAGACCTTTTTCTGAAAGAATGTTTTCTCACCGATACAAAGAGCAGAAAAAAACAGTTGATTGCCAATAAGATAATTGGTTTAGTTGATTTGCGACTTTTAGAGATAGAGATCAGTGGGATTTCTATTGCGTGATATCAATTTTTCTAATTCTATAAAATGTCTCCCTATATGTTGCTGTTACTGACAAGCTAAAGTGCTATATGAAACAAAAACGTTTTAAGTATTTACAATTTTCGGTCGTATTATAACAGATATTTGTACTAACGCGGACCTTCTAAATACGCAGTGCCATTCGAGCTGGATTTCCCTTGCTATTACTTGCTTTCGGCAAAAGAAATGTATAAATCTTTACTATAGGTGACACATCGGGGTTTCCGATCGTTTCACATATCAGTATATACCACTTTTGTTTTCAATTGAGGAAAAAATTGACACTTTCTGAAATTAAGAGTGAATAAATCAAGGGAAAACTAGATACGTCTGTGATATTGGTAAAATGATTTCCATTTATTTTCTACAAAATAACAGCGAATAAGGCATATACAGAGAAAAATAGATAATGACAGAGAGTGAAAAAAGATTTGTACACGAAAATCAAATTTTCCGTTCATTTTGTTTGTTATATCTCGATCGTTTGGTAGTAAAGACCTGAATCAGGCTCAAAACTTCTTCGTCTCCGGACTCGGGTCCTGTTTCAAAAAAAGTGATTTTGCAGCTTTCTATTCGACATAAATATAATGACGAAGAGACATTTTTATATTTACATTGCTGACACTTTAAAATTTATTCAATGGCGTTTTCTGTCAAACTCAGCATCAAAAATGTTTTATTTCCACGTCAGTGTTTCCAGAAATTCGTATGTAGAAAAGTTTTTCAGTTGTTAACCGAGGTGGAATACTATTTCAATCAGCTGCATTGGTAGAATTCGTAGTTGTCCTATTAATTATATCCGTATCTTGGAGCGAATGATGCAACACAACGTCTAGACGTTCCGTGATTAATTCTGTTTCCTCTACTAATGATCAAATTCCATATATGGTCGGGGCGACTTGGGTGTTCTTTCTTGCAAACAGTTGTTTTTCTTATAATATAGGAATTCGCTGTAGGAAATTTTAATATTTAGACTTCGTACCGAATTATTTGTCATAGTTTTAATTGGGCGATTCTTCTTCAAAGTAATGCCTTACTAGAATCGCTCATTAGCAAAGTCTTGGTGGAATTGTTTCGAAAACCATACTATATCTTCTCTGAATCTTCGCTCAAGTACACCTACGGTAAAACTTTAATATCGACGTCTAGTCGTTCGTCGACGTCCGTACGGGCCACCACTCATGACTAACCGCCGCAGCTCTTGTTACGACCGAAGTGTTCCCCTTCGATTGTAAGATGGAACAAACGAATAATACACGCTCCTTTCTAGTATAGTGGTAGTACAGCTGCTCGGAAAGCAGAAGACGTTGGTTCGACTCCATCGGAGGGAGATTATCCATTTGTTCCGTTCTGTTGTCATACCACCACGTTACTGTCTCGCTGATAACTGAGTTTAGTAATGTAAGAGAAAAGAATACATAACAGTTCTCAATTTATTTTACTAATATACTGATCATTCTTAGAACACACTATTGCGTTCAGTCTGAAGTCTTGGTACCAAATTATTTGAGTTTGTTTATATGCAGACCCGAAAAACCTCGCTGTTGTTGTCGGAGAGATGGATTCGCTTAGATTTTCTCCGTAGAATAAACGCTACTCATCATTGCGTTTTAGCACATGAAATTGTCCATTTCTATGTGTGATACCTATTTACATTTACATATTTAACTATTATCGATATCTTGACCCTTAACTCATTCTGTCAGAAGAAACACTTACGAAAGTTCACTAAATGGCCCTACAATTGTTTACATTAGTGATACTAATCTGTTATAGATTGCGACTTCTACCATGATTTCTCTCCTGTGCTGTTTTCCCCAGAGCTATGATCAGATTAGCAAATCTTACCATTCCTACGTTAGTAAAACAAACTCATCATTGTTTCTGTTTTTCAACTCCAACAACCTTCGATGAATTTTTCTCCAAAACAAAATCATTAATGGTAGGAGTAAAAAACAAAAACTGATCACAGATTCGGATTCCCCGACCCCGACTCCAATTAATTTTGGTTGAACTTTTTCGAAGAGCCTTTGCCGAAATTTTTATTGCTTTAATAGATACTGAAATCTGATTGGTTTGACAAATAAACATACAAACATACAAACAAACTTTAAAGATATTTAAGCTGCGGATAGGGATGTGCAGTGTCGGTGTAAACACTGAAAAACTGACCACTGAGTACACCATCGGTGCAAGTCGGTGCTCCACTGGACACAGTGTCGGTGCAAGTCGGTGCTCCACTGGACACAGTGTCAGTGCAGTCAGTGCTCCACTGGACACACCGTCGGTGCAAGTCGGTGGTCAGTACACCGACACTGCACATCCCTAGCTGCGGATAGTCCTTTCTTTCAGAAAAAGGAATAAACTTTTGAAAATCTAATACCATTATTTTTTATCAACCATTGTTCGTCTGATGAAGACCATGTGTTTTTAGAGTGTTTTGCAAAACTAGAAAAAATGATGCACTCAATAGCAGATTATTGATTATACGAATTTAAGTCAATCGACTTTCTCAATAGTTTTATTTGAAAAGATCTCAAAAGGTCTCTCGATATGAAATTAAAACGTTGATACTTTTATCAGATCTAATTTATTTATTGTTAATAAACAATGCCTTTATGAAGGCAGTGTTCGAAACGAAGTATCACCTTTTGAGTCGCGGATATGTTTATTGTGAAAATTCCAATTAGCTATGAGTACTCAGAAAATAGTTCACAATCTTAGATTATTACTTTCGAGATATTGCATTTTCTCAAACCTGTTTGTGTGAATACAATTGTTTTCTTCATCAGCACTGAAAAACTAATTTCAGAATAGGAAACAACTAAGTTTTATATATTTACACGCAATCAATTTCTTTAACACTGGTGTTTGTGAAAAGTTTCTTGTTGATACTGAAAAAATCAGTGTTCACATGAAAACTTTAGGCATTCATTTTAAAAGTTGTCATAAAAATATAGTATTTCTCAGAGATAAAACTACGAGTTTGCACTCAACATCATACTTGAAACTCATTTGAGTTGGCATGATGCAGATAGACCGGTATTAATAGAGAATTAATCGGAAATAAGATTTTCCTCATTAGTCCAGATCGAACTCGTACGGTGGGAAACTGCAGGAAAACACCGGAAATCACTCGAACGTGGGAGCAGTATTCCGGTAGAAAATTTTCGACCAGAATACTGCTTCCAATTCCCGCAATTCCCAGTGTTTTCCTGCAGGATACGGTGATTTTTCCGGCATTTTCCTGTCGGTTCCCGCAGTATCCGTTCTCCGGAATCATTGGCCTGGGAGCCGGAGAAGAACCAAAATAAGCTCTACAGTATAGAATTATTCGATTGACAACTTTTCATAGACATAGATGAAATAATAAAAGAGATAAATATTTTATTTCCTTCATACCGTTTCACAGTTAAGACATTTGGTTGTTGATACGAGAGTTCCTTGAAATAGTTCATGTATCCAAGTATCTTCGATTGGCGTATTAGCAACAGCCATGTCATTATTACCATTTATATTGATTGATGTTCTAATATATTGTCCATCACCGTTCGGTTGTCCATAATTATTAATAACGGCAACAACATTTGCTTTATTTCGTTGTTTATCGTGTTTTTCTTTTTCTTCTTTTCTCTCAGCTATAACAAATAAATAATTAAAATCATGAGAAAAGAAAAGTAAATTTCAATATACAAACCAAGTAAAATATCTGCACATGTATTCAATAAATGATTAAGAAATTCATGTGCATCTTGTTGCATATCATTATCAAATGTGCCTGCGAAAAAAATGATCATTAGAACTAGACAAGAATTTAAATATAACATACTATTTTCTTTTCGTAATTTGTTAATAAATTTTTTGGGTTGTAATGCTCCGGTTCGTCGTTTACCAGAGATAATCATATGAAATAAATCTGCTAAACATGTTAACAGATTTTCTTTTTTACTCTTTTGTGTCGAACGATAATTTAATACACGTTCTCGAAATGGTTTACAAAAATAGAGAGCTTGAAGCACCGAATTACAATAGCACGTATTGCCAAACTAAAAGCAATCAATAGAAAATATTGTGAGTGAATACAATTTTTGTTTTTTATGCAAACTATGAGATTTCGATTACTCAAATCGAAACCACATCCAGATGCTTTGCCAAGAGTTTATTTTGTGATAGTTCTCTATCGATTGAGAATTGTGACAAACTAAACTCTTGGAAATATCATCACGGTTTCAGCATAAGAAACTGACATATTTTATAACAGACAATAAAGATCTTAGCGATTTTATTCCAATAATAATAATAAAAGTAATTTTTCTCTATTCATACATTCACAAGACCAAGATAATGTTCATTGGAATTTTGTTCTACTATTGTATGACCAGTTGTATCAGATGAAACTCCATGACCCTGAAAAGAACTTCTATATTGAACAAACAAAAGTATAAAAATCAAAATTCACCATTTTAAAACAAAACATTTGTTTCATTCAAGTAAGATTTACTTCGCAACATATGATATCTAAGGGGAAAAATTGAAAGTGATGGTTCTTGAACGAACAAATTGATTAATATTCACATTGAAAAACGAAATGTTACAAATTTTCTTAAAGAAAAATAAATCTGTTTTCGATGGTAAAATTCGAAGTTGAAACTATGAAATGTAAAATTGTTGTATGTAATCTAAAATAAAGAACAGTTTAATGCAACATGAATATGATCAATCATATATCTTTAGTAGTGAAAAATATTTTCGAACAATGATTGATAGATTTTTACAAGATAAAAATAGTACCAATTATAGTTTTCATTTTCTTACGAACTTCATACTAATATTAATTCTAAACGACAAAATATTGACAGCCGAAATTCCAATTATTTACAATAAAGCTAGTATGAAGACAGAATTCGTGAAGTTAAACATTTTCTTCAGTGGAAAACAGACATTTTAGATTATGTGTATCTGAGATTACAATTAATTTCAATATCCTGTAGAAAATAGATAAGATTCATGCTTTAATCTAGTTACCGAATCTTAAGACGACTTGTTTTTTAGAAACTTCAAAATGCTAAATGGAGAAAAACCCGGTGGCACATTTGATAAACCTAAAAGTTTTCACAAAATATTAATCTATTTACAGAATTTCTTTTATGTTTGAAAAAAATAAAGTTTAATTTAAAAAAAACAGACTGTCAGATTTAGAAACTTGACACTCCTGTTCAATTGAAAGGAAAAACTAAACAACTACAATAAAACACTTTTAATAATGTAGAAAAATCCAATCAACACGACATAAACAGAAATAACAACGAAAAAGATTTTCCATTCATCTTAGTGAAATGAAATGTCAGACTACTCTCCTTTGGATTTATCTTAATTTCAAATTTTTTAATACTTCTATAATTAAGTAAAAAGATAAACGTGAAGCACGCGAGATACAAAACATGCTATTTCAGCTTTTATTTTTCTCGCTTATCTCTATCTCTATTTTAGAGTACTGCAAGGGTATGAATTTCGTTACCCTACCCTACCCTACGAGAGTTGTACCCTAACCCTACCCTACCCTACAAGGGCCATACCCTAC
>OENM01002381.1:0-17955 GCA_900239745.1 Rotaria magnacalcarata
CTGAAATAGTTTTGCCTATCAATAAAAATATTGCCCAAATTGCCCATATCTTTTTTTATACACAACACAAGTTTGCCCATAACGCTAAAAATCCTGTATACGCCATTGAGTAGGAAATATCAAAAATTGCTGCTTTTGTTCAAATTCACCTTCTCAAAATAATCTTCATTTTTATTGCAATATCAAGTTTTACAAAAACTATTGTTTTCTCTATCAAAAGATTATTTTGAATTGTTTGATCTAGAAGATATGCTAATAAAAGATGAAATTTTTCAAGATATATTCGTACTCTAAATCATAACTATTCGTTATGTGCATTAAGATTGAAAACGTTTTTAGTATATTTCATAACCACGAGAGACTTTATGCGTTTCATTTGAAGCTTGTAAAGAATTGGATCGATTCAACTCGAACTACAAAAAGAAACAAGTCATTCTCTTTGAAATTCTATTCGGTTTTAGAAAGCACTCAAACCAAAACTTGACATAGGAATGACCCCGAATAAATATTGGATTGGACCCTGTTTACACAATATCATGTTTTAAGATTGCTAGTCAAACTTCATTCTCTTCTTTCTTCAATTTGAATCATTATTGAAGAATTATTTTTGATCTATTTACAATATACAAATCATCAACTAGTGAATAAGATTAGGACAAATTTTAAAAGATCACCATAGATTTTATTATTAGCACATTATCAATCAATTGTGAGAAAAAATAAAATCTACTATAAAGAAAATTCTTATTGCAATAGAATATTCTTATATCAAAATACAAATGATACTTTTATTTCTTAGTTAGCCAACAATGAACAAGTAAAAGCGCAAAAAGATTTCTAATACAACATTTTATTAGCTGTCGTCGGATGGAAATCTTTAATTCATATTCTTCGATTAGATTTTGTCTGCTTTTTTATGACTACGTGGATTGATTTGTGCTGAATTAAGTTTTGTTAATTGTTGTCCATTGCTATCGAAATTATTCGAATTTAACCAACGTTGAAATTCTGGCTTTATTACAGCCCATTCATCATCGATCATGCTAAACCATGCATTATCCCTTGATCGACCTTTACAAACTTCTGATTTGATCCATGTGCATTCATATTGATAACCTAAACGTAATGCTGCCCGACAAGATTTGGCATTTAAAGCATTACATTTCCATTCTAATCGTCGGTAGCCTAATATGTCAAATGCATATTGCAGCATTAAAAAATTTGCTTCTGTAGCTGCTCGTGTTCGAAGTAATTTTTCACTAAAACTAACATTTCCAATCTCAATGCTACCATTCTGTTGATTGATTCTCAAAAAACTAATGAATCCTACTGCAATATCATTAACTAGAATACAGTAGAGAACAGTACCACTACTTGATAATTCTTTTGACTTTATAAATTCTTTAAATTCATCAGTTTTTGTAAATGGTCCATATGCTACATAAGTAAAATGAGTTTGCTCCGTTGGTTTAAATGCGTCAAAAAGTTGTTGAATAATTGTATCATTTGTTTGTGAATTTAGTAATTCGAGTCGACAATATTGACCTTGAAGTGGATGTGTTTGCGAAAGTGGGTGAAGACTAGGTGTCCAATTTGGAACAATATCGCCTATAGGCTGTTCGATAGAATCGGCAACGCTTGGCACTTGTGTCATCGCTGACTATGCTTTGTAATAATGAATGAAGATGACGGTACATCTTCAGGTAGTCTTTCTCTTATCTTAAGTTGATATTTGTATTCAATAATAATTTCAACCAACAAAAACCTACATTTACTTGCCGGCGATAGTTTACTACAGCTAGACATTTTTGGACCGTAATACATCTAAATTAATATGCGCTTTACTCTGTTCGGACTCGTAAAAGCAAAATCCAATGTTTCTTTTTTTTAATATCCTACGTGTAGTTACTATGTCTAAATTAGAGATTTTTTGAAATGCATCCATTATTTATCCTTTTCCTTTTAAGCTCATATAAAAGAGAAGACACTCAATCTAGTATTATAAAAGCGTGTGTAATTTATATGGATCTTTTCGTATTAGGAGAGATCGGCTGATAAAAAATACTGCTGGTTTTATTTATCTTTTTATTCCGTTTCAAGAGAGTTCATACGGTATAAAAGTCATTCTGTATTGAAAACAAGCGAGGAAAATTTTGAAAAAATGCAATTCATTGAGGTTCTTTCATGCATCCACATCGTGACATGCTACTTAGCTGGCAGGCGCAATTTGAAGAGCTGGTTTTATTGTCATCAACCTATTTTGGTTAACGACATGAGTTGAGTTTCCTAGATTTAAAATCTACTTTCTTATAACATAACATCCATACTGCTGTTGATGTGCATAGTTTCTTCTATGATGCCTTGCTTTCATCACTTCTGCGATGTTTGTTGTCTCCATCTCTCTTTGATACATACGTATATGCGTAGATTACTATTGTCACATAGAACAAAAGGATGAAAGAATTCAAATAACTATTCTTTTGTTCTTATCATTAAATTATTTTATTACTCAATGTTAGTTCTTGCACAATATCCATGTAATATCTAGACTCACAAAAAAAAATATATATATATATAAATAAACAGATTTTTAAAACAGATAACCATGAGAATGTTTTCATTTTTAATTATTTTTCTTTGTAACATATTTCTGTGCCAAGCTGCAATTCTGCAATGTGATTTCGAAGCAATCTGCAATGATTTTGTTGCGGATGAAAATTGGGGTTTGACAGATGGTCTTCATCCTCATCCTATCAATCACGATCATACATTGAATACAAGTGCTGGTCATTATCTTTTCTACAATCAACAAGGGGGCTCACGTTTTACAATAGCTGAAATCAAAACTAGCGATTGGTTACAACCTCAAACTGATCGAGCTATCTGTTTTCAAATGTGGTATTATACTCCTCGTTTGTCGTTTCCATTCAACATTCAACTTGTACAAGGTGACGATGAACAATTGGTACGCATTGCAGCTTCAATTGAAGGCAAAGTTCCTTCAATTAATGATTGGACATTAATTAACGTAACATTGCCAAATGAAAAAATAAAAATATTCATACGATTAAATAATACAGGTGGACCTTTAGTATTTGATGATATTTCTGTAGATTACTGTGATGGACCACGTCCTTCACCTCCAGAAGTATTATATACTTGTGATTTTGAATCATCTTGCTCCAATGATTTCGTTTCCTTACCTGGATATCCATATCAATGGTCAATCTTAGAAGCTAGTGACGCTGTGAAAATTGAAGCTAAAGCACCACCTATTGATTATACATTTGGTAATCAATCAGGACATTATGCATTATTACCTAATTCTAAAATAGTTGTAAATGGTAAAGTTGGCTATCTTCATTTTCAAGAAGAATTGCAAATTAGCGCTAACGACTCGTATTGTTTAAATTTCGAATATTATGGTTATGGAACTTGGTATGGAGGTAGTTTACAAGTTTCTTCATGGACCTCAAATGATCCTAAAACAGTTCAAGTCTTATGGCCTAAAACAAGCTCCAGTCAATACGTGTAAATAACATTGAAAGAATAATAAATCAATAGTTTTATTTCTTTGGTTTCATTTTAGATATACAACTGGCCAGTGGTAAGTCTCAACGACATATGAAGAAATCTAAACTAGACATAAATCAACTCTGATGGATTATAAATATAGCCCTATTTTCAATGCGAGAAAAAGATAAAATAATGTTTTGTAAGTCGAAGGATAAGTGCAACGTTCTTATGGATAACGCCTTAGTCTTGCCCGGGGGCTATTTGCTATGCATTACACACATAGATTTACAAAGTCAATTAAACGAGTGTCCTCAGAAAATTACCTCTGGATAAGAATCTCTTATCAATCAATTGAAATGTAAATCATAACTTGACAGAAGAAAAATTTCTAGCTCATCTCCTACCTTACTAAATGAAAATAATATGATAATATAATTAATTTTTACACTAGGACTTGGGGTATTATCAATCTACCTATTGGTAATTATTCGCTTCTATTTCGTGTCGATAGTAAAGATGTTTATCAAAGTTCATATGCCCTTGATAATATTGCTATTACTTCATGTGATTATCCATCCACTGAACTTAGTCCTTACAATTCAATTCTTTCCTTTGCATGTTCGTTTGATAATATGACAATGTGTGATATGATTAACGGTGATAAATATAATATACCTACATATAACTTTTCTATATTTACTGGTGAAACAATACCTAATCCAGAACTTGGCCCTACTCGAGATCATACAACTAATTCATCATCAGGAGGTTTTCTCCTATGGAATCGAACACTACCATATACTGCGAAAGACTTTGGCACAGTAGATCAAACACCAACAATTCTACAAAACACTGGTATGTGTGTTAAATTTGCTTATTACGTAAAGTCATTAGCGGTTAACAAGAATGCAACATCTATCAGTGTGTCGACTGCTGGATGTTACGCTGGAAGATTATGGTTTCAAGAATTAGATGATAGCAATGGGTGGCTAACGGCTATTGTGCCTGTGTTGAATTTTAATTGCCAAGAAACATTTTATTTTTCTGTCTATCAACCTGAAACTATAGAAGTATCTGTTGCATTTGATGATATTGAGATTGATCAGTGCAGTATTCTTATACCAACTTCAACGACTACAACAACTTCAACCACAACAATGATCACTAGTACTTCTACAGTATTGACAACGACTACATATACTATTACTATACCCAGTAGTAGTAGTAGTAGTAGCAGTTTGACAACACCAATATTTTCTTCAACTACAACAGCTCGTAGTAATGCTCATCGACAATTTTATTTAGATAGTCACAGTTTGATTATTTTCTATATTCTTTATCAAACTGTGCGAGGAATTGTTTTATAGTGAAATTATTTTATTTTATTTTTGTTATATAAGCATTTCATCCTATTTGATTGTATTGTTATAAATTCTACATGCTCAATAGAATTCTTCTTACATGTCTAACGCTCTGCACCATGCGAACTATGAATAATTTTGCCAGGTTAATCTGATCTTTTGTTAGGCTCGTTTTTCCATTTTGGCTTCATTGACATGATCATTAATCTAAACTCACGACTTGATTCTTAACCCTTGTCTTTAGCTCCGTCTGAGAATAAACAGAAAAGAAAATATGAAATTTCAACCAGCATGGTGGCAAACATGTGTTAGATTAAATATTTCATCCTTTTGATTATGATCATCTGGTTAGATTCTAGCAATATATATATATATTCATATGTTCTAATCGTGGAAGTAAAGAAATCGAATTTTTTAGTTATCTAAAATTAAAAAGTCTTCTACTGATTGCAGGGTTGCCAAACCTCCTGATTTAGCCAGGAGAATCCTGGTTTTTAGGCTTTTCTCCTGGTTAAAAAATCTCCTGGTACCAGGAGCTGTTTTTTAAGGTTTTCTCCTGGTTTCTCCTGGTTTTTGCGGTTCTGTTTCACTTTGGAGGTTAATGACATTTTGAATCACTAACGTAAGACAAATCAAGAAAAGAGAAAAACATAAAAGAGAAGCATCACACTAGTTGATGAATGAAGCGACTAATAAAAAAGTTTGTTTTCATTTATATATCTAAACTAAGATTATTACTTTTGTAGAATAATTCAATGGTAAGAACTTATATGCTATAGATAAAAAAGACTTCTTTCGACATTTATCGAATTTTTTATACGGAAATAGATAAAAATCGGTGGAGCATCAAATTCATTACAGGGAAATCTTGTATCACAGCTTTTACTACCTCTGAAAAGTCCTGATCCTGTTTCACTAAAATAAAATTCAAACGACTATGAAATGATTAGTAATATAGAATAGATCTGACTATCTTAGTTTTTTCTTACGCAACATTTAGACAACAATGTGCCCGTCAATAGCTCAGCAGCAGAAAATATCAATCAGTTTCGTGAACGAAAGTTCTCCTTTTCTTCGAATAAAGACAGCCAAATAGCTTCATGATTTCGATAAATATCTTCTGTTTCTTCTCCTGATTTAAAAAAAATCTCCTGGTCAACTCCTGGTTTTTTCGGCAGAAACTCCTGGTTTTAGAAATTTGAATTTGGCAATCCTGACTGGTTGAATAATATGCGACACTGAGTGATATGGTAGGCGTCAGCTGCTTTCTTTTAGTTTGTGTTAAATTGAAAAAGATGATGGAAGAGAAATAAGTGAATCGTAGTATGATTCTTAACTTTTGTTTCACTAATTGAAGTAAATTCATTTGGAAATAAGCGGAATGGACGATTTCAACTTACCATTTAATTATTTAATGGAAATCGAAGGCTAATTTAGTTTGTTCAATGGTGACAACACTCGACGAAAAATATATTTTTAATTTTCCAGTGACAGTTGAATTTTTATGAAAGCCATAAATAATAGTGGGAAACGCAATTTGAAGTGGATAAGGGGGAAAAGTTGACTTAGATGTCAAGCATGTTTCAAAACGACGCGTATCTTGAGACATCGGGAATGATTTAATCAATAGAATAGCACATCCCGCTATAAACTATATGATGACGTAATCATTTCTATTTTCGTAAGTACGTTCTCTAGTGAGATTTTATATTTTTTTGATGAGTGACTACTTTTAAATAATTTGTTGGCTAAAGAAAACGACATTATAAAAACGTATTTACTACGAAAGAAAACTAACGAGTCAGTCGATAACACAAGACCCTTGGAATTTGAATGTATAAGATTATCAAATTAATATCTCAACTAGATTGATTTCAAGCTGCGAAGTAATTATTTCTAAGAAAAAACTTTTTAATCCCCGAGAAAATATTTTTCTTTTATTACATCAATAGGTTTTCTTCTGATATTGATTGATGGAGTACTTCTTGAAAAATATGGAATAATAATCTTTTATTTCAGTTTTCTAATTAATCTAACTGTAAGTATTAATAAAAGTGGTAATTCTCGTCCAAAAGCATGTTTAAGTATATTTTTATTTAGTTAACAGAAAAAAAACACGTAGACAAAAATCTAAAGAATTCAATGTGACTTTCTTTCTCTTTTATACATAATATTTATTTCATATTCTTTTTGTTTCTTAGATAGATCTAATAAAAAAAAATTTACATGAATCACAAAAATCAATCGAGTTTATTATGTTTTACCAATTGACATCAAGCAAATAGAAGACGAACCTGATCGCCGGAACCATAAAGACCAAGATAAAGTGTCCATGGTAATGGACATTTTATAGGCGGTACATCAATTTCGTGTGTTGATGAAGTCGTTTCATTTGTTAAACGTATAACTTTTTTATCACAATCGACAAATAATTCAATTATATGGCTGACATCAAATTCACATACATAACCAAGATGTTGATGATGATGAACACCATTGAGCCAAACTTGATGATGACCGGCCCAACCATATACTGTCCGAGTTCTATGTAGATTTGCTTGTGAACTTGCATTTTTTGATACTATACCAAAGAAGACCCATTTTGGTGTGCCTAATTTTTCAATTTGAAAACGAAATTTATGAATTCCTGAATAATATTCTGTTTTTCCATGAATTGTTGCATCACCATTCGACAGGCCATGAGTGATAGTATAACCACTATAATCGACTTGAATGTCGCCGTTGGCTTGATGAAATGAATCGACTGATGCAAGTGAAAGTTTTATTTTCGGGATGAATGCATGTGCCCGTTCATCTGAGATTATATTGATTGTTTTAGGTGTTTGAAAATCTTTTATAAATTGTTCAAGTTTTTCTAACCAACATTTAATATCATTTTCAATATAATTATTTTGTACACGAGCTTTGTTGAGTTGTTGACTTATTTCTGCAAAGATTTCACTCATTTCAGTGGTATGTTTAGTAACAACCTGCGTTAATTCTTGTCGAACATCACTCGCTGTTTGTTGAATTTTGAGAATTGATTGTCGTTCCCAATCATCCACTCTTTTCATAAGGAAATTATTCGTAAAATCTTTTGTATCATAAATCACGATTTGTCGAATTTGATTATGATATAAATAAACGTTTTTCATTTGATTTGCTAATTTTTCTCGATGCTTCATTGAATGTGCAACCGAAGAATGTTGTTCAGCTTTGTCAACAAATGTATTTTGTGATACCTTATATAATGGAGAACAGGACTGTTTTTCTCTTGTTAGTGACGGCATGAAGATGCATCAAATGAATGAGAACTCAGCAGAGAATAAAATAATATTTTTCTCCTTAGATTAGTAGAAGAAAAAACTGTCTCAAGTGCCAAAAATAATACGTGATTCTTCTTAATGCAAAAAGAAGAAGAGAAAAACCGTATCAAGTTATTCATATAGAACTATGTAATTCACGCTCAAAAACGTCCACTTCATCGATGAACATGCTGTTTTTGTCTCCAAATAAAAATTCATAATGTGGGAACAGTAAAAGAAAAAAAGAGTAACAGCACCATTGTGTTTATGATAAATCAGAATATTTATCTGATGATAGCTGCTAAAGTCGATTGAGTTCTTCTGATGGAACAGTACAAGTTGCTGCGTTTCGGCATAACCTTGAGAGGATTGCTACTATTTTTCAGTCATGAATAATTAAAATACTTTGAAAATATACTATTAAAATTAAGTAAATATGATCCAAAATGCGCAGTTGTTTCTTCATTCGTAGCCTATGCAATAATTGAATCGTAAGAATATTTCATTTAGTTGCATTAGTTATGTCTACTGAAATTCTTACTTCACCCGTATATAAGAAGATCACAATCGTAAAGATCCTATCTAAGAGTTCCATTGTGTTAGAAGCTTATTCCATTCACAAAGATGAAACTCAGTTAAAGCTGTTTTTTCTGTTATTGAAATAATAAAATATTCACAAGAAATTCTACTAGTTTGCTTGTACGACATAAAAGAGTTTGACCGATACAGTTTGTTTCTTCATCGGAATTATTCTATCACAGACAAGCAATAGAATGGGTTTCAAGTGTCCTTACTAAAAATAATAAAATGTTATTCTAGACATCATGCCACCTGAGCGTAAAGGGAAAAAGAGCAATTCCTATTGTTTGTTTCATTAATCTTACGTTCCTTGAAATGGTTAATAATTTTTGCCATGGGCGACAAAATCGGAGACAACTAAAGCATTTCTACATTCTTTTTCTCGATGTATTTCAATAAGTACGTTTATGCATAACAAAACATGCGACGCAAAAGTCTTTGAAAAACACGTCAAATCGTTCAACCATACTCCTGATTTCTAAATCAATTAAATTTTGCAGCAACCTACTGTTGTGAAATGAATCAGAAATAAATTAAAAGATCAAAGTTAAATTGCGTCGCAAAAAAAGTTCCAATGAAGTTTTGCAACTTGAAAACATTTGATGCTTATCCATGTAATTCAAACCGGGGAAAAACCGGGGAAAAACCGAAGGTATACTGACGATTCACCATTAGGTATAATGTGTGCTCTACCGCCGGTTTTTCATAAACGTGATGCGTCCTTTTGTATAGTATAGAAACGACTGAATATGTTTTAAGTCTGTTAAAACCGGCAGAGCCGTGTTCAATTCGGTGCACTCTGATAATGTCGATGTGCCTGAGCCGCCTGTAGTAGTCACCGATGTCAAATCAGTCCCATTTATTCGATAAATATTTTATTAAAGATGTTGCTGTCAACACAATAATTCGAAAAATATATTCTAAAATAGCTTTGTTTTCGATTAGTTCAAATCCTTTTTCCGAAATAAATCGGGATTTGACAAAAAACGGTTTCTGAAAGCCTTTTTAGCTGGGACCGGAGCTTATAAGCGTTACCACCGGTAAACTGCCGGTACACCGTCGGCTATTATGAGTACCGTGGTATACCGGTGGTAGTGACAAAAATGTGCGACATGAACAATTATGACGATCAATCAGAAACAAACTTCGATTATTTTTGACTTTTAAATTAAATAAATTTAGCAAAACAAAAAGGCCCAGTTTATCCTTTGGTAAACCTATAGAAAATTGGGTCTTCATGCTTCATATCTCATAAGGAAATATGTTTTTCCCTTATTCTGTTACTATAAAATGAATATATGATCGGCAAAAATTATAGTTAAACATTATGATCACCCATGCATTTCATCAGGAACGATATAATTATTGATGTACACTGGATTATTCGACAGTAGTAATATTCATTTTGTGTGATAGGATAATTTACTAATCAAATAATTCAACATACAGATCACAAGATTTTCTATCGGTTTTAAAAATAAATATAAATGATTAAAATGACTCGCGTAACAATCGTAAGATTTTAAATTTGATGTTTTCTTTTATATGAATTATTGATGAAAATATTCAAATAGTTTTTTGTAAATGAAATGAGATTGCAATAGAAAATACTTTAGAATAAAACAAACATTTGAAAATAAAGATTCTTAGGACGATAGTTCATCTCGTCGGCGTATTTCTACAGGGTTTTTGATTAAAAATAAAGACCGAAGAGTCAACGAATTCAGGCCTATAAAGGTTATCTTTTAGTAAAAACGAGATAGAAATTCGAAAAATGTTAGTCCTATCGAGTTGTAGAACTCGTTTTCGATTTCATTTTACCTCCAACTTCAACTATCGAGCGTTTCATTTGGTGGAGAAATGTCAGGTACATAGAAACATCAAAACTATACGCGCTTTTTTAGGGAAAAATGAAAGATGACGCTCAAGAAATTCTTCTTGTATGAGCTGACATGAATAAAATGTGGAGTAATTTGACACGAAGTATGGGTTAGAGCAAACTCTCATTAAGGGGATACATAATCCCTAGAAACATGAATAAAATGACTTGCTGAAAAAAATGTTGTAAATTTGTATCCATCGATATACATGATGTAAAAGCAATAGCTCTCAGTTATTCACATCACTTCAAAAGATCCTGCACTCAGCATGAACGAGATGATAATTCATAGCTCTTTCCACATCGCTAGAATAATATTCATACACGTGTATACCTGTTCGTAATAAATCCTTTGCTAATAGATGAATGTGTTTCATTTCTATGGATTGAATTTTCTCTGAGGTGAATTTTACGTTTAAGATAAATAACAACATGATAAAGTTAGTTGTTTTGAAAAATATTGCAGTGTGCTAGTCAATAACACAACACAAAATATAAGATAACTGATAATGATGCATTTCATTTGTCTACTGATAGTTTTACTTTAGTTGAATAATAGTTTCTCGTTGCGATGATGTCATGGTTTAAAATATTCACTATTTTCATTGCTTTCTCATCAGTAACTATTGCGGATGATCCGTGTCGATATCAGACTGACAAAGGAGTGATTGATTTATCGTCATTAGCACGAACGGATAACAAACCACAATATCCCGATAAAGTACCAGCTGCAGGATCTGGCTATAGTATGTTAATTTTAATCTCGTTATGTATATTTTTATGTTTTTATTATTTATAGAGTACAGCTACAACCCATGTAAATCGTTTACTGAACTACCTTCTTGCCAAGGAGTAGCTGGTTGCCAAGGTCAGTAATTCAATATGACTTATTTACTAAATTTTGTATTAATTACATTTAGTTTCGACGGATGGAAAATATAGCTTTTCCATTGGTAAACAAGAAAGTGCAAAGTGGAATCCAGGAGGAATCGGTGGTAGCCCTTCGGTTACCTACACAGATGGTCCAAAGACTTTAGTTGTTACATTAGTATGTGCGAAGGATGGAACTGATGAACTAGAACCTCTAGGTGAAGCTACCACGAATAACTATAAAATGCGTTTAACAAACAAATGTGCTTGTTGGGATGGATGTGGAGGTAAGCGAACTGGATATAAACTTTTTGACGGCCCTCGATAAGAATAAGACGCAATTATTTTTTGGCATTAGAATCCAAAACAAAAACGATAGGACTCGAGTAATGTAAAGTTATGAAGTCGGTAGCTAGTTCTTGATCCATTTTCGGTAAAAAAAAGAAACGACTGCGAAATCGAATAGGAATATATCCCAGTTATTTGACAAAATGTGTAAAAATGTTACTGACTCTCTCTCTCGAGAACTAAAAAGTTGCCAGCTTTTTTCAGAAACTTCAACTTTATTAATTGAAGATTAGTATATGGAAATGGAAGCTTCCGCTTTTTTTAACTCTAGATATAGTGCCTTATTATATAAACTCACTCTAAAAATTCAACTAAGTACAGTCTAGCAAAGTCGGTTTGGTTTCTGATAGAAAACGAATTGACAGGATATGTATGTACTCATTTTTTTCCGAAAATTTACAGTAGATTATTCCTGGTAGATCAAAATTCAAATAGATATAATTTTTGTTCAGGAACTCCACCAACACCACCACCACCACCACAACGAAATTGCTCAATAGATGGTCATGAGTACACATCGGACAAAGAAATTATTCAATCGACCTTGCTCGATATCACTATCAATCCTTCGCAATTGTCACCACCAACTTCCAGTTATGCAGTAGTTGACAAATATGGAATTGTACTCGAACTACATTTGATTGGTATTGATGATATCCCATCTGCTTTCTTCTGCTTGCAAAGTTTACAAGTGCTCTCGATCATAGGTTGTGCTAACCTATCAATTCCATCGGAGCTCCTTCTTCTTGCTGACACTCTCACATCGTTCATTGTGGCTAACATTTCAACACCGCTAATACTTCCACCTGAATTATTCAACATGACTATTCTATCAACGCTCTCTATTATGAATTCGAACCTGACAACATTATCCGAAGACATCATCAATCTTGCTCAACTCACTGAATTGACTCTCGATCAAAATCAACTTACTAGCCTTCCTACTGCTTTGGGTAAAATGGCGTCTCTTAAAAGACTGTCTGTTAGTAATAATCTTCGACTTGCTTCGCTCAATGCGCTCACCGGATCTAAGTCGCTAATAACGTTACAAGGATCGCACTGTATTATTACAGATCTTCCAACCAACATTTCGAGTTTGAGTACAATCGAACTGAATAATAATCTACTCACATCTCTCGATGAACTGAATATAATTGCATCAAATTCTACTATTTCAATGTCATTTGCAAACAACAGTATTAACTCAATTTCAAATGACTTCTTCAATAATATACAAACAATTAAATACTTAGACTTATCTGGAAATCAGCTCTCAAAGCTACCTGCTTCAATCTACCCAGCCAAAGGTTTTGAAATACTAAATCTTCATAATAACTCATTCGGACATCAAGAAACCGAATGGGTGACAGGCATATTCCGACCGACGAATACTACCGTCATTATGTGATGTGACGAACTTCCATGAGCAAAAATAGATTGTCATTTCTTTTCCATAAAATAAAATAATCCATGAACTGTAATGAATATAAAAGAAAACGTTGTTTTGGTAGCTTTTGCCCGTCTTTATTCTAATAGAAATGCTACATATATCAACAATGTTTTTTCTACTTTTATCAAACATTACTTTCTGTGACAGAATGTGCGTAAAACATTCTTATCACTTATCGACAGTAGCAAACACGACGCAAAAGGAACATATTTTATGTTACGATTTCTTTATCATGTCTCTCTTTCGCGGAAGAGGGTCTGCGTTGGTCCACTGTGTTTTTGTCTTGCAGTTGTGTAAGGTACGAGCAAGCACAAGAGAAAAAGCATTGGTCTGTAATTTCACTATGTTTTAACCTTATCCGTTTTGCAAGTGCTCTCACACATCCAACTCTTCTTGAGTTTTTAAGATTCGTCAAAAACTGTGAAAGGTTATCTCATTTTAACTCTCTCCTATTTTGTAACGTAGGGTAAAAAAGGGAAGGCTTTAATAAAATCAATAAAAAGAATCGAATGCAGCGCAAAATGAAACGCAAAAATCTTCTATTGGCGTTGGAAAAAACAATACGATAGTTTTTTTTTGTATTTATTATCATTATTAGGCGATATTATTTACTCGGAATATTTCACTTGGTAGATTTTTTAAAAGCTTAATTCAGTTAAGAATACTTGTCATGTATTCAAAGATGACTGAAGTGTAGTTTTGAAAATAAATTTAAAACAATGATCTCGCTATTTTTGTTTCGGTGGTCAAGTATTTTCAGCAATATTCGACAAAATTAGCACTCGTTTTTATTATATTAGAATGAATACTTACTCTCTAGTTTAGATCATTTTACGGCTTCTCATTATAATTCGGTTCAACTTTAGTATTTTACTAAACGAGGAAACTTGAAACTTCAATAACAAATATAATTCATCGATCATGCAGAACATGTCGAGATTATTAAATTGACTTGGTTGTTTTAATATTTATTGAGAAATTTACTACAGTGAGAGTAGAACTGCCATCAATCAATACTTAAATATGAATACAAAACGTGTGTAGAGATGGAAATGAATTTTCTCGGAAGTCCGTTGAAAGTAGGGGTGAGAAGTTATTGTTATTCGATTGTTATTAATAACGATAACAATAACAAAAAAATAACAAATAACTTTTTTTTCTGAAAAATCTTAGTTTTGCTTTATAACTATGTCGAAACATATCAGTTTTATTTGCTCATTGTTCTCCGATTGCTAGGTGATGACACTGATCATAATTTCGATTACATAGCCTATGAAACTCTAAAAATCTCAAAATGATCATTTCGAGTATTTTTCTCGCATACATCTGAGATTCACTGATTGCTTTATAAGGGACGATTTCCCAATGCTCGATCGTCTTTGATGTGGTGTTTTGGTCATATATAAGTCTTTATGAGACGAGATTCTAGGCGCCATTTTTTGACTTATGGCCGCTTTATAATCCTTCTAGACATCTACTCATCTCACAGAGGCTTGTGTGGCCAAAACATCACACCAAAGACGGTCGAACACTGGGCAATCATCCCTTATACAGAAATCAATAAATTTCAGTTGTACATGAGACAAATACTCGAGATGCTCATTTTTGGGATCTTCGGAGTATCATAGACAATTTAATCGAAATTGTGGTCAGTGACATCACCTAGCAATCGGAGATTATTGAGCAAATAAAACTAATACGATTCGACATTGTTATAAAGCAAAACTAAGATTTTTCAGAAAAAAAGTTATTTGTTATTTTTTTGTTATCAATAACAAATAACAAAAAAGTTATTGTTATCAAATAATACTAACTTTTTTTTGTTATTGTTATTAATAACAATAAATTCTCACCCCTAGTTGAAAGTATATTTTTCTACTGGTCTATAATAGGCTTGATATTTATTTTCTTAATAGATCACTGGTACATGAAAAAGTTTTTTGCTCGCTATTGTATATGTCTTGTATTTAGTCGATAAATATTAATCATCATATCATAAAGTACCATTTTAAATTTTAAAAATAAAGTGCTACGGGTGACTTTTGGAATGCATTGATGAGGTATGATCGTTCACTAGACGAAATTTTATTATTACCCACGAAAAACATGGTTAATGATCTCATATTTGTCATTGAATATGGAATAGTAGTCAATTGGTTAAATCGGACTTGTAACGACTGTAACATCGGTGATAATTGCATGATTTCCATTGGAATCGATGATATTTGATTAAAATCTAATTCGAATTGTCGAAGTGAGTGATAGCTTCCAATACCATCCAAAGATGTGAATGAATTATTACTTAGATAAAGTTCGCGTAGATAAATTAGCGGTGGTTGAAAAATTGCTCCTTGAAATTTATTATTGACCAAATTGAGAACTTGTAAATTAGGCAAATCAGTTGATAATGATAATGGCAATGCTGATAATTGATTTGTTGTCAACACTAAGGTTACTAACGATTTTATTGTTAAAATACTTTCAGGAAACGTTGTTAATTGACATCCAGATAAATCGAGAGTTGTCATTGATGATGTATTATTAAATAAAATAGTTTGTAATAGAGGACTGTATTTAATACTAACAGTCGACAATAATGGTGCATTATCAATTGAAATTGATTCGAAATTCGCTAATGAAGTTAATGATAAACTATCTAATAGAGCGACATTTTCTATTGAGATTTTTTTCAATTGTTCACTATTCGTAATTGATATTGCTCGTAAACTATATATATTTTCCATAACTATAGACGTTAATTTTTTATTTGCGTATACCGTGAATGAGTTTGTCATAGAGATATTTTGTAACTTTAATGTTAATAATTCAGTATTATTTTGAATATCAATGGATGAACATTGAAGCATATTTGTAAGTTGAATAGTTTGCAATAATGAATTCGATCCTATGGATGAAGTCATCAAACGAGCGAGATTATCTAATTGTAAACTATTAATATTCAAGTTGAATATTACTAATCGTTGTAGAGATTGAAAGTTATTCATCGTTGATGGAACATTTGATAGATTCGGTAAATCGATTAAATTTAATTCGTTGAGATTTGTTAATTTGCCAATACTGTCATCAGGTATTTTATTAAGATTTGGAATTTTTTTTAATGTTAATGATTGCAATTGAATTAAAGCTTCAATTTCATTAGGTAAATTTTCAAGATTTTTAATATCGGTTAATTCTAAATTTTTTAGAGAAGTTAATTGTCCAAATTCAGCTGGTAAATGTTGACCAATACAACCATTGTCTGATTGAATTATTAAGGAACTTAAATTTTGAAAATTTTTTATATCAGGTATGATTGATAAATTGGTATTGGTTAATACAAGTTTCAGTAAATTTTTCAAACAATATATGTTTGTCGCAGGATTAACATCGTTGACTATAGTAAATTGTGATACTCGTTGTCTACTGTCCAATCCAACAGATGTTATGTAATCATACCAAAAAGTTCGAACATAAAATGGATTTCGATTGATAATATCAATATCGCTGACATAGTTGTTACAATCTATTTCGGCATTGCTTTCTGAATTTTAGAAAAAGAAAGTAGTAAATTTAATCGCTCTTGTTTTTATTTAAAAGATCATTTTACCTTGAAAATAGATAGATGAGAAATAGCAAACGAAGAGCAATAGAAATATTTTCATATTTTGGCTGGTTCTGTGATTGTAGTATTATTTGAATTCTATTTATAGGAACTACAGAGCAGGTGTCGAGTTTCTTCTTGATTAAATGAGTCATGATGTGTTGATCAAAATTAATGCAGCTGTATAAAATCTCAAAACCAACGAACACTACGCGATTAATATTTTATGATAAAAAGCTAAATGACATCAGTTTCGTCGATATCGAGGAGGGACGAGTGCACATAATCCGCAACAGTGAAGGGGCTGCATATGTGCCCATGATTACAGATCATGAGCTTAGCGTCATCAAAATGGATGTGTTCTTCGGTAAATGTTCTAACGGATTTATCAGAATGTTTACAACATAATCTAATTGAAATTACACAATTCTTCTAAAAAAAGTCTAACCGCACTCATTTTTGACTTGGGGAGATTGAATTTTGATAGAACTAAAAGGGGGGGGGGGTGTAAAATAGTGTTATTTTGTTTTATTCTATTGAGAATCATGAAAATATGTGCAACGATATCTACGTTGTTGCTATTCATTTCTTTGAAATAAAATCAAGATTTTTCTTTGCGTTTTCCAAGATTTTATGATAATTAAAAAGAAAATAAATGAGACGTTGAACTGTTTCAGCGTAGAAATAAAACAGATACTCTTAACGTTCGAAATTCATCATATTAATCGAACTAAATATTTAAAAAAAAACTGTTTCCTTAATACAGTCACACAGATATAATCATCGTTTTTCCGTCTAGAGCTCGGTCGGTAGCTAGCAACTGTATTTAGTTTACGTGATAAACAACCCATTGAATTCATACGCGCTTCATTGTTTGTTATTATTCTCGAAAGATTTATTTTACACATAATAATGATTTTTTCTGCAATAAACCTAATCTATTGCACGAAACAAACATGGACATTATTTTTATTTGAAACAAACTTCGTTCATTAAAAACCTTTTGTCAATCCACAACTGATTAATATTAGTCATTCATTTTTTTT
>OENM01002382.1:4645-18237 GCA_900239745.1 Rotaria magnacalcarata
ATCTTCGAACTTGGAAATGCAATGAATCTAAAAAAGAACTCTAGAAATTGAATTTGAAGCGACAATTAGCTTCGAGTTCAGAAACTCTTCGGTCCATTGCAAAGCAGTATATGGCTTGTCCACGTAACGCGCTACTTCGCTGAGGAAGTTTTCGAAAAACCTTTTTTCGATATGGGCCGATCTCGACACATCATTAGATGCGGTTTATTGTGCCAATAACAAATTTAGTATTTTTTTTTGAAAAAAATCGTGTTTTAAACTTATTTAATTAAAATTGCAAGTCAACATGAAATATTTATATTTGTAAATACATTATGTAGTTTTTTTTCTTTTTAATGTATAGTAGAAAATGAGTAATAGGGTGTGGGGGTGGTTTGGATTAAGAAACAACACCTACGCCCACCCACATCCAAACCCACACTCGATTTGTTTGAGGCCGATCGTTTTTGCGGTTCGATAGAACTTGCGTTTCGCTGATATTCGTTTTGTCCTCTGTATAGACCCGACTGTGGTACAATAATGGTTTCAAAGTAGTTTTCAGCTGAATCCATATGTTTTCTGGCATTAGAAGGTGCAGAAAACTCAGGAATTCCTATGGACGACACTACTCTTTTTTAAAGTTGATTTTCGTGGACTCTCAATGAAAACACAGTTTTGATTAACTCTTTGTTCCGTTTAAACAGCTTTATATTTTACTTCTGGTATCACACTGAGTGGCTCGTTATTTACCGTTCCATAGCTTTGACACGGCTGCACAAGTGGAACGAAACGATTTGGGTTCCAAACGCCATGATTACCAGGACGTTTCGTTTTTTGAAACTTCATCTTCAGTACTGGACCAGAAGATCATGACTCGCCCATTATTTGAAGCTGATGTTCCCAATGTTTTATATAATGCTTTCATGATTTTCATTTCCGCTCGGTACTCAATATACGGATATACACTATGCACCTCACATTGTAAAACGCTAGCAAGAGCGACAATTTCGTATAGTTCACAAAAGATATTGTTGTTACATGTTCTTCACAAGGCTTCCTTTAATGGACCAACAAGATTACTGCACTGGTTAACACAGTTAATTTTATTCTTAACAAGCTCGGTTACCGTACGAACTAAAATTAAGTAGTCATATTTATTGAAAGATACGTTTCTGAATACATTCATCGAATATGACAGACCTCTTAAGTTCCTATGACTATTCAAACATCATGCGTCTTACATTCATAGAAATATTTCGGTATATTTGATAGAAAACAATTATCTGATGTTAGTTTAAATCTTGGGTTATTTTTATTTTATTCTGTGGAATTAATAGTATACTTTAAATTACCGTCACTTCAGCGCGATGTGATAGACTTTTGATTGTTGAAGCAGCACTTTAAGTATTCCATTGATATTTTACTCATGCTCGTGGTTATTTCTCTTTCGAATTACTAGAAATATATGCTAGAAGTATCATTATTTATGATTTTTTTACATATTTCCGTGTCATGTATTGCTTCCAAATAAAACCTATTCATCAAAGTTTATTTTACTGTGAAACTAAAATAAGAAAAATATTGAGATTATTCAATTTTATTAGTTTTACGCAAAAACGGCACTTAATATGTAAAAAACACATCGTGAAAACAAAAATTAGTCAATAGTGTTCACGCTTTAGCAGTTTTATAAATTTTCTCAAACATATCCTTATATCTCTTTTCTACAGCATATCGACGTGCTTTGAACGTGGGTGTCAAAAGTCCATTTTCAATTGAAAATGGTTCTTGAATAAATTCAATGGCTTTAACTTGTTCAAAAGACATTAGACCACGTTGCTTTCCTTCACAAATCATATCATCAAGTACAACTTGTTTTAATCTCTTCTTCATTCCAGATGGTAAATTTTCTTGAAGATCAAAACCTTGATTACTTGCCCACTGTTTTATATATTCATTCTCCAATACAACAATACCGACGAGAAAATTTTCCAGTGAATTACCGTAAATGAATATTTGCGACACAAATCGACTACGTGCATATACATCTTCGATTTTTTCTGGTGCTACATATTCACCTTGACTTAGCTAGAAAAATAAATGAATGAATTAATCGGTGCATTTTTTTTTAGGTAAGATGATAGAATATTGAACACAAAACAGTAGCATGGTAGTCGTGTAGGATTTTATTTATTAAACATTGAATCATACAATGCAGAAACAGAATAGGACAACTAGAGTAACTCAAGCTTTCTTCATCGAGACTTTATCTACAAGGAACTAAGTTCAAGTGCGTTTATGATTAATTATTTTTAAAGAACCTGCAATGAACTTTCTATTAGTAAACAATTTCAAAATAGACATTATGCAGATTTCATCCTGTCGAACTCCTTTTTAAAATCTTACCAACCTTATACATGTTTTTCTTTCGGTCAACAATTTGCATTGTTTTATGTGGTGTCCATCGGCCAATATCACCTGTATGTAACCATCCTTGCTCATCGATAGCTTCACGTGTTTTTGCTTCATCTTTCAAATAACCTTTGAATACAGCGGGACTTTTCACACATATTTCTCCGATACCATCTTTAGCGTAATAGCTCTTTTCAGGCACATCAACTAGTTTAAGATAATTCAGTGGCGTCGGAGTACCAGTAGCACCGGGCTCAATATCGTTTATCGACTGTGCACAACCCATAATACATTCGGTTTGACCGTAACATTCAATAAAAACACAAGAAAATGCAGCGCGTGAAAATTGACAAACTTCACGTGAGAGCGGTGCACTGGTTGAAATAATACGATTGACTTTACCACCAAATGATTGACGAATCTTTCGAAAAATAAGTTTATCCCAAATAGTATTTTGAGAAAAGTTTCCTCGTCGAATAAGGGCTAATTTGCCTTGAATAGCCAATTTTAATAAAGTTTGGCCAATGATACCTTTATTACGTGACTCTAATAGAACTTTATCATATAATTTATTCAGTAAGCGTGGCACAATTGTAATGGCTGTTGGTCGAAAATCACGAAAATCATCAAGCAATTTCTCAACTTTACCTTGCCAGAAACCAACTTCTCCACCTAGTTATAAGAAAGCTTGTAAAACTGTTATTTAGTATAATCAAAGTTTGAACAATACCGAAATAACTTACACCAGCAATTGTTGCACAACCAAATACATGTGCCAAGGGCAAATACATTAGTACTCGGTGTAGTTCGTTTTCTGGTATATTCAATAAATTCAAAGAAGCTAGAGTTCCATAGATTGAAGACATAAAACCATCATGTGTAATAATACAGCCTAATTTCAAAAATATTTACTCCGACAAAAGTCTAATGTAATAGATCTTTTTACCTTTTGGTTCTCCTGTGCTTCCGCTTGTATACATGATCATTGCTGTATCAGTTGGTTTCGGTGGTACTGGCTCTACTGGATGATTTCGACCGATTTCTCTTAATTGGTCAAGTGTCAAAAGCCTTAATTCTTTTTCTTTAGCTAATCGAACTAATTCTTCTGTTGTTTCAACAAAACTAACGACTGTTTTTAAAGATATTGTTTCATCTTTCCATTCAATTAGATTCTTCACACGTGTTAAGTTATCGGCAAAAATTATTTCAACAGCACTTTGCATTATGATAAATTTGACACCATCACGACCCAGTGAATCATAAATACCAATAGGCACCATTGAATATGGCCACGCTGAGTAGAGACACAATGCATAATTAACTGATGTTGAAGAATAAATTCCAATGAAAGTTTCAGACGAGGGTTTGAAACCGATACTTACGACGCCACTACCGATTTCTTTGATGATTTCAAATACTTGTCTAAAGAGAAAGGAGATAGATAATTAATCTTACACACACCTAACTTACTTATAAGTATAAGATTTAAATGGTTCATCGGATGATTGTCTGTAGGAAAATTGTGGTCGATCACCACTCAATCGAAGACCAGATAAGAAACTCTCATATGCTGTTGTAGCACAATTTGAAGAGTAATCTTTCAATCCTTTTGTACATTCTGGATGTACATATATATGTTCTATAGGATCAATTTCCACTGCACCTGCTGGACGAATAGGTTTCTTGAAAAGTATGTGTAAAAGTGAGAAAAAATAGTCCATGACACTACTAATGGCGATAATCAATCCAGTAATAACGGAAAGAAACATGAGCGACGTCATTGTCTCTAAAAACCAAAAACATGAAAACTATAAACTAGATAGTTATCCTTATTCGTTTTATAAATGTTTGCCTCGTATCTTGCATACAAAAGTCTTAATAACTAAATATTGTGATGATTTATACATAGTAATGAGAACCGAGTACATAGACTTTCAAGCAAGTGGTCAATTTTCGACACTAACATAGAAATCATTCTATGTTGTGCCTGTAGGATTGTAAGAGTTCTGAATTTAAGAAACAGCATGATGATAGCTAGCAAGTAACTTATATGTGATTCCTTATTATTCTGAAGAACACGATGACAAAAGCAAAACTAGTTATATCAGAAATGCACAAAGTAATCAAGAAGTTAAAGAATAAAACTTTGTATGACTATCAATAAATATCTAATTAGACGATCGAACTGCTGTACAAATAGGTTTGAGTAAGGAAGATTTCCAGCCGCTAGAAAAATCTCTAAACACTGCTGGTTTAAAATCTTAGTTTTTGAAACGTGGTTTTTTGCAGCAATGGACATTCAGTTTATTTATCCATTGTGGAAAATTAACTACAACAGCATGACTCTTTTTTTCCCGATCATTGGACATAGTCACGTGTCAAAGAAACCTACGATAATTATCAAAGCCTGTTCTATATAAACTATGAATACTCTCAAGTGTAACAGGTGTTATCAGTTGTTCTGCTAAAAATGTCAAGAATATGTTGCAAAAAGTAATAACAACTTGAATTAAAAGTTCCTTTTGCAAACAAGAAGAATGCACTCAAGAAATATGGAATAACTCAAATTAAGGTAAATAAATGCTAAAAAAGAATGCCTATTGAAAGAAGTTGCGCGGTTGGTTATGCAACAGCTGTCGTGACACCACAAAAAAGATCACAATAGATGTATAATCATCACTGTGATAACCAAAATGAAACAGTGAGCTTCTCAGTTACGAGATGAAAACTATCAATTATTTCTCCGCAGTATCCTTGTAGGAAAAAGTATTCGTCTAGTTAGCAAGTGATAACAGGGTTCAATATGTGTTTTATTCTATTATGTTTTTTCGTTGATTAGTAAAAAAATGCAATCAACGATGGGTATTTTAAGCAAGAGTATTATGAGCAAATGCCGATTGAGGATCCCGATGAATTTATATCTTCACACATTTGATTGAATAATGAAAAGCATCTACTATAGTGAGACAATCATGTAAATAATAACTGCGCACAGCTGCAGAATGTACTAGCCTTCAATTAATTTTTTTTTAATTCTATTCTCCGGTCCTTGTCACCAATGAAGAAAACAAGGTTCTACTTTTTACACTCAAATGCATGCTGGATATGTACAGCTGAATAATGTGTTATTCTTAAGACAATGGGGTACTCAATTGTTCTACTTCGTGTGTAAACAAATACGGAGGCTCGGATGTAAGATAGTATTATTAACACCAATTATGTACAGACAAAAACATTCTCATTTTTATTTACCTGCTGTGAAATTGATTTGGATTTTATCAGAAATTACTTTATAAATCAAATATTGAGTTTTAATCTAAAAACAAAAAAGAAAAATAATCATAATGTTTTTTTTCTTTTGCAGAATTCAATATGAAGGAACAAAAGACTTTTGGTAGAATTATAAATGATGAAATAAAATATACGACGAGGGCCATTAGCAACTGAAAAAAGCCCTACAAAGTGCTGCAGTAAGAACATATTGTTCAAATTTCTTTTATATGCTGAGAATTGCCGATGTTTATACTTGTATGTTCTGATTGTGTCATCGTCGTAAAAGAAATATGCATAGATTATGTAGTATGTCTCCATGAGAACGCTATGCATTCGAAGTAAAAATTAACGAAGGTAAAATGTGTGACACGTGTGTACAGTACACACATACAGTTGCATTTTCATCATAGCTCAAGAAATAAATTGTGATTTTGAAAATAAGAAACAGGAGCATGATTTTTACTTCTATTACATTCCGTTTAAGTATCAAAGGGTTAGAATTATAAAAAGATACTCCGTCACGACTACGGACTAGTAGCAGTTCGTAGACAGAAAAAATGTGGAAACTTCGGATTTCATCTGAGAGTTATGTGTACTGCAAAAAGTACATGGGACATATGAGTCATTCTAGAATGTCTGAACACCAAAATTATCATGAGAAACTAGGCACTTTGGTTTCTGGATGCAGTTTTTGTGCATTTTGAGACCGTTTTCAGGCGATGTTTCGTTAGAAAGCTGCGATTTAGTTCAAAACTAGTATCAGATTCGGAATCAGCGTTAAAGACTGAGTCGATTTATATATGTTGTGAATAATTTTGAAAAAAAATGTTTTTTTGAAAAATCTCTGTACTCCCCCTCAGGGATGGTCTGGTCAATAATGACAATTTTTTCGATAACTCAGCCGTTACTTGACGGATCCTTCTCATCTTCGAACTCGACTGGGACATTGATAAGACTGAACTGTGTAGAAAATTTCATCCCGATCTGACTCTCCTTTCTAAAGTTATCGTGTAAACGGCCGGACACACTGACCAATTCTAGAGTGTACTCACTTTTTGAGTACACAAAAAACCTGTTTATACGGGTCATTCGAATCTACTTGATTTTCTATTTCCGCATTTTCGAAAAACCTTGATTGTAATACTATAGATAGACGAGCAGATAGGAGATATTTTAATGGAAATTAAATAGTAGAAGAATTGTGTTTTTTATTTCTTTTGTTGAGCCACAAATAATATCTGAAGATATGTTGACGATAAATGGCTCTATTTACTGTCTGAAATTGTGTACAGTGAAATCAAAAGATATTTGCAATACAAATTCGCTGTACTTTCAATAATAGCTAGATCGTTTTTTTTCTGAATCGTGCCAAATATTGCGGATTCCAATTATAAGCAACGCTCTATGCAACATATGTATAGTATTCATTTCGCAGTGCTGAACTGTAGTGAATATGAATGTACAATGCATTACTTGTTCTTTTTAAATGATTTGTTTTAATTGGATTTGATGCTTCGATTCTATTTTTCTAACTATGATCGTCAATGCTTGATAAAAAAAATGCAATACAGTTCAACTTAAGCTTTTCTTTATATTTCTTTTCTGCATAACGTCGTCGAGATTTAAATGCTGGTGTAAAGTTTATTTTCGATTGTAAATGCTCCTTTGATAAATCTGATTGTTTTAACTTGTCTATAAGACATGAAACCTCGGTTTTTGCCGTCACGAGTCATATCATCAAGGACAACTTATTTTAAGTTCGTTTCCATTTCAGTTGACAAGGCTCCTTGATAATCATATCCTTCATTGCTTGTCGATTGTTTGATGTATTCATCATTCAATACAACAATGCCAATAAGAAAACGTTCGGATGAATCACCATACACCATTACTTGAGGAATAAATCAACTACACGAATATGTATCTTCAATTTTTCGGGAACTACATATTCACCTTGACTCAACTGGAAAAGAAAAGAAAATGAATTCACATTTGTGTGTAATCACAGGTACGGTCTTTTCCAAATCAAATGTGCCCATGAAATGATGTTTTTTTTCTGAAGTTGAGACAGTGGACATATGATTATGTAAATTGAGAAAACGTGGAATAATTGGTTCCAAGTAAATTTTTATCTCAATTTCTCAATTCAAGCTATATCAGATTTTATCTTAAACAAAAGTAGACATTCCTTATGAACGACTCTCTATTGTCTAACTGGTTCTTTTAATCATACGAATCTTACATATCGATCACAAGAAAAGAGAGAGAGAGAGAAATAAATCTCGCGTTATATAGCTTTAACAGGTGTGTCTGTACTGTCTGCTTGTTATTGTAGGTATGTGGAATAGAAATTACAACTGAACTATCAAATACGCTCTCATCTAGGTAAGCAAAAGCAATAGTCATATATCACCAATACACAGAAGGAATCTGATAGACACCACAGGTGTATCTGATTTATGTTAGAAAGTAGGTTTAACAGGAACAAGTTAAGTAAAACCATAGCGACAGCTATCAGAAAAGCGTTGGGAGCCGTGAGTACTAGGATATATAGAAGAATAAAAGATACAACAGTATGTAGTACAGTAGTGAAAGATTGAAAACAGGATAAATATATGAATATCAGTCTAAGAACGACGAGTATTACAAATAATAATTTGTCATTACCTCTTAAGCATCAGTAATGCATCGGTCAAATTGAAATGTGCATGAAGAAGACGGAAGAATATCTTCATAACTTGCGCTGCGTTTCCATTTATATGGGCTCGTCCTTAAAAGAAGAGGATACGTCTTGAAAATAGAAAATTCCTAGTTGATATTAGAATCATACGAAAATAAATTTCAAAAGAGTTGTTGCCATAGCAAGATACCTAAACGAAAAATTCTGTGAAAAACCGTTCAATTATTGAAGCCTGAAACTATTCGAATCACTCAAGAAATTGAAATCATTAAGTAACAGAAGCTCTATTTGATATTTTTCTGGAAAAGCAAATGTTCTTTTTTTAATGTACCGACTAAATATCTTAGCTTCCAACCAAGCCTTTGACATTTACCTGAAAGACAATTAAACAGTAAAATAAAATGAGAAAGAAAAATAATAAAGAGTTATATTCATTTCCTTTTGTGTTTCGATCATAGTTACAAGTCTTGATGCACAACAAATGCAATCCGGGGTCATAAAAACATACGATAACTTGCATAGACTATTCTATATTAGCTATGTGTAACATTAGGGTGGCAAGATATAT
This sequence comes from Rotaria magnacalcarata, assembly GCA_900239745.1. Taxonomy (NCBI): domain Eukaryota; kingdom Metazoa; phylum Rotifera; class Eurotatoria; order Philodinida; family Philodinidae; genus Rotaria; species Rotaria magnacalcarata. The sequence goes on from OENM01002382.1 coordinate 13,558, forward strand.
CAGTTTGTCCGCTAAAAACGACAAGAATATCTTGTGATAGAAAAAAAAACGATATGAATTTTTTTTACAGATAGAAAAAAAAAGCTTCTGTAATCGATGTGTAAAGTTAAAATAGGTAACTAATCATCAGCATGGTGATCACGAGACAAAATGTCCTTGTAGATTATGAGACAAACAAAAATATTTCTCATTTTTATTTACAGTGAATAAATTATTCGCTTGCCAACAGACGAAAAAATCTAATTCAAATTAAATAATATTTCAGAGTTTGGTTATACAAGATAGCATATCTCCTTCCTGAACAAATAAAGTACAAATCTATTTACATAATACTACTAATAGAAAATTTTGTGATCGAAACATAGCCTTTATAATGATGATGCATTTGTTGGATCAAGTTTTTCGTAAATTGTTATTATTCGAAAGTAATTAAATTGTGTGTGAGCAAATAGCAGACCTACATTCACATCCTCATTTATCGAAATTCATTGAGTCGTAAAACAAATGAGAAGCTATTGGAAATTATGCTTTTATTTTTCTGACGAAAGACTACTTTAACATTTAATAAAAAAATAACTCGACATAATTCTATACTAAACATTAAGAGTTTTATAAATCTTTTTGAATAGTTCATTGTATCGCTTTTCTACAGCGTATCGACGCGCTTTGAATGTAGGTGTTAAAAGTCCATTTTCGATTGTAAATGCTTCTTTAATGAATTCAATGGCTTTCACTTGTTCAAAAGACATTAAACCACGTTTTTTGCCTTCACGAATCATATCATCAAGAACAACTTGTTTCAATTTCTTCTCCACTTCCGATGAGAGTGTTCCTTGAAAAACTAAGCCTTCATGTGTAGCCCATTGTTTTATATATTCATCATTCAATAGAACAATAGCAACAAGAACACTTTCTAATGAATCGCCATAAACAAACACTTGAGCAATAAATCGACTTCGTGAATAGACATCTTCAATTTTTTCGGGTGCTACATATTCACCTTGACTTAGCTAGAAGAAAAAATAAAAATACATTTAGATTGTATTTAAATTTCTGATCCAGTTGACTAGAGGTCGTAGAGATGGAGCAGGGGTCATCTCGCAATAGGTTACACAAAAAACATACGACACAGATTCTGAACATGAAAACAAGAAGAATTACAACTTTTCCATAGTTCATTAATCGAGTGTCAGGCTACGTTCAAACATCGGAAACTAAACAAATCTTTTGAAAATAAGACATCTAATCTGTGATTGATACCGTTTTTAGAATGGATTACTATTACGTAGATTCATTGGCATTTTGCCAATTTTTTTTCAAACATATTTTCATCGCGACTATGCCTCTCTCTCCTAATGGATTTCTTCAAGCATTCCAACCTTATACATATTTTTCTTTCGGTCAACAATTTGCATTGTTTTATGTGGTGTCCATCGGCCAATATCACCTGTATGTAACCAGCCTTGTTCGTCGATAGTTTCACGTGTTTTTACCTCATCTTTCAAATAACCTTTGAATACAGCTGGACTCTTGAGACAAATTTCTCCAATGCCATCTTTAGCGTAATAGTTCTTTTCAGGCACATCAACTAGTTTAAGATAATTCAGTGGTGTTGGAATACCTGTTGCACCTGCTTCAATATCGTTTACTGATTGTGTACAGCCTACGACACATTCTGTTTGTCCGTAACATTCCACAAAAAAACATGAAAATGCAGCACGTGAAAATCGGCAAACTTCAGGTGAAAGTGGTGCACTGGTTGAAATAACACGATTGACTTTTCCGCCAAATGATTGACGAATCTTGTCAAACATAATTTTATCCCAAAGGGTATTCTGAGAAAAATCGCCTCGTCGAATGAGTGCAAGCTTACTTTTAATAGCCAATTGAAATAATACACGACCAACCAATCCTTTTTTACGTAATTCTAATCGAACTTTATCATATAATTTATTCAATAGACGTGGTACCATGGTAAGAAGTGTTGGGTGAAAATCACGAAAATCATCAAGCAATTTCTCAACTTTACCTTGCCAAAAGCCAATTTCTCCACCTGTACAAAAATTATCAAAAAAGAAGTCTCGCTAAAAAATATTCACATATGCACTCTACCTAGATAACTTATAGCAATAATGGTTCCACAACCAAACATATGTGCTAGAGGCATATAATTTAATACACGTGTAATTCTACTTGGATCTAATATATCAATTGCAGATGCAACACCTAACATCGAACATATAAAAGTTTCGTGCGAAATGATACACCCTATATGAATAAACATCCTGGGTTAAAAACAAAAAAAGACATTTTATATTGTTTTCTACCTTTTGGTTCTCCTGTACTTCCGCTTGTATACATAATCAAGGCCATATCACTTGGTTTCGGTGGTACAACTTCTACTGGATTATTTCTTCCGATTTCTCTTAATTTATCAAGTGTCATCAGTTTTATTCCTTTATCATGAGCTAATTGTACTAATTCGTTTGTTGGTTCAACAAAACTAACAATTGTTTTCAATGCTATCGTTTCATCTTTCCATTCAATTAGGCTTTTCACTCGTGTTAGATCATCAGCAAAAATTAATTCAACACGAGTTTGAGTTACGATAAATTTGACACCATCACGGCCAAGTGAATCATAAATGCCTACTGGTATCAGTGAATACGGCCAAGTTGAATATAGACAGAGTGCATAATTAACTGACGCTGAAGAATAAATGCCAACAAATGTTTCATTTGATGGTTTAAGACCAGTGTTTACTGCACCACTGCCAATCTCTTTAATAATCTCAAATACTTGTCTACAACAAACGAGTGTAGATTCAATAAATATTATATTATTGTTACTTACTTATAGGTGTAAGATTTGAATTTTTCATTGGACGAATATCTATATGAAAATTGTGGCCGATCGCCACTCAATCGAAGGCCATGTAAAAGAATTTCATAAATTGTTTGTACATCAAATGTGCGAGGATCCAATAATTGTTTTACATATTTGGGATGTGCATAAATGTGTTCCTCAGCATCTATCTCTTGTGCACCTGTTGGGGATAATGGTCGTTTAAGAAGTATTTTAAACAATGAGAAAAAGTACTCCATCAAAATACTAACAACTATAACCACTCCAGTGATTATACCAATACACATCGTTGATTCCATAGAGGAAGTTAGTCGCGTAAAAATAGTTTTTATTTCGCAGATTCTTGATAGCTACTCAATGCTATTCACTTGATACGAGTGTGTTAGGTCGGAATTGATGATTCGTGTGAGAGAAAACTTGGTTTTTTTTCCATTTGTTGAAGATTATTTATCAAATAGATAAAGAGACCAAAGACTAACAAAAGAAGTTTTTACACCAGGTTCGTTTTCACTTAACATTAAGCAGGTAGTATTTGTGTTTTATCTTTCATAATTACGAAATATTATCAATCTAATGTAAGTTGCATACTCTGCAGAAATTCAACCATTGATAAGAGAAGAAAGTTTCTTCTTTAGTTGTAGATAAAGAAATAAAAAGAATTTTCATGGTCATCACAGAACACTAAAATTCATCTGAAGATAACTTCATTTTTACTTTTGGTAGTGATACGTTAGATAAGACATGTTTCAACAAGGATGATATCGCAAAAAACTTTGAAATATAAACTTTGGATAGAGCTATCGAGTTTACATCGAACACCTATGAAACATATCGTCGGATAGAGTACAAAGAGTATAATAAAATCCAAGTTTCGAACTACGAGAAATTATCGTTAAAAGAGAATAATAAAAAGAGTCATCTGTTAATATAATCGAAACAAATATTCATTCTATAAGAAAATTTATCTAGGATTTGATGGTGTCATTGAGTTTACTCATAAAGTATCCTTCGTTTTATGTGTTGTATAACAAACCTTAAACTCGAATTGTGTTCCGTAAATTGAAGTATGTCTTGGAAACTGATTTAATTTAGAATCACATTTAGACGAAAAGAAAAAACTTGTATTGAAGTCATTTTACTTTCCTAAAGTTTCCAATCGGTGCAATTTCATTCGGTCCGCATTGCTATAGAAAAAAAAAGATATTCTCATTCTAGAGCGTATTTTCCATAATAAAATTTCTGTGCAAGCTATTTGTATTTTTTGAATTGCCCTTTCTAAAGGCATTTACTTTATCTGACCTACTTAAAAAAATTCAAAAGTCATTTATTTGTTTAAAAGAAACATATAGAACAAAATTACTCATCAAATTTTAATAGTAACGCACTTTCGAAACAACGATATCGTTGATGCTTATATCAATGCATCCATTGAAATGGGACTGGTGGCAAAGTAAGTGCGGTATAAAAATTAGCCGAAACGCTTTAAAAAAAGGATCTTGGTGGAAAACGTAGAAAAGGAAAACGCAGAAAAAAATTACTAGAAAGGAAAACGTAGAAAAAGAAAAAATTGAAAAGGAAAATATCGAAAAGGAAAACACAGAAAAGGAAAATGTCGAATACATTCGAATGATGTTACTAGAGAAATTCTATTTTGTTATTCTGATTGGGGCAGGGACAGATCTAGGATTTTGAAAGAGAGGTACGACTGCCTGAAGGGAGTGTGATCATAGACAAAAAGCACATTTTGAGATATATTCCAGGTAGTATGAGCTTGTTTTTGCTGGGAAAAATAAAAAAAATTATCGAAGGGGGTAC
>OENM01002383.1:7416-18217 GCA_900239745.1 Rotaria magnacalcarata
GTTTCTTTACAAAACTTTATATCCGCCTTTTAACTACTGCAATGTTCCTCGTAGGAAGAAGAATCTACTGATTAAGGTACGAATGAGAATGTTCTTAAACTACTTGCACACCTATCAGCCATTTTAGAAATGCTGGCGTTTTTAAAGAATTTTAACTCTTCCTTCTTTCCTTTTCTACATGTACTATACGATAAATCATTTGACGCATATAGATGTCGCTTTATTAGAATTTTACCTTCTGAAAATATCTTTTTCGTGATTTATGATTTAATTCCATTGTTTTGTTTTCTAGTTAAGAGTCAAATTTATTGTTTTGGTTAAATGTTATCTCTCATTGGTTTTTAAAATGCATGGTTTAATATTAGCTCAATTAGCTAGCTTACTCTTATCCTAATGTCCCAAGAATGGGAACAGGAGCAGGAAGAAAAACAAGAATTGGCAGTATAACGATTTAAGAATCGAATACAACGTCCTATTCATTTGCTTATATTTAAATATAAATGTTGAATATTTAAATTTATTTTTGAAAATAACTATGACCGAACCAAATGAAACAAACGGCAATATTGACGGTACAGTTCTTAATAGTCTATTTTGAAAGTAACTTTTTTACTTTCTAGAACAAGAACAACTTCGTCAAAAATTGTTATGGACCGTTAAACGAGAAGTAAATTTTGGTGTTAATTTATCTTTAAATAAAAAAGAAATGTTGTTATTAGGTTAAACAAATTATGGAAGAAGCAGTTATGAAAAAATGTGTTCATGAAGAAAATTGTAGTGTAATAACACTATCGGGTAATAGCATATTCTAGTCACGTTTCATTTCATTCATGGTGTTCAATTTGTTAGGTGCTGTTGAAGCATGTCTTTTACATGGTCTCAAACGACGTTGCGTAGGATTATTTAAAACAAGTACAACGATGGCACTGTTACAAAAAATTGCCAAAACTTGTCCATCTGCTGCCGAAGTTCTGAAAATTGTTGATAATGACAGTCGTCGTTGCGTAGAATCAACGAATATATTCACTTTTTCTAAGTACGATGGAATATCTATAACCAAAGAATTTAATTGATAAATAATCGAATACTTCTTCAGTAAAGCATTGTAGAGTAGTTATGTTTTTGTTTTTAAAATCGATATAAATAGAAGCTGATATTATCGAGTTAAAATTTTAAGATAACAATCTTTTCGATTTTAATTTATCGTTATTTTGAAAACGAAACAACTATTCTAAATGATTGCAAGATCCGATAACAATATGTTTTGAGTAGTTTACATGACTAGAGATTTTTCTTTTAAATTTATATTTAAAAAAAATGAAACAAATTTTTTTCGTTTTATTAAAGGAAATTATCGAACAATGAAGAAAATCGGCGCCGCTCCATCCGATCGGCGATGTATAATCGTTATTTATGGATTCGTACAGCACTTATACATCGGTCACTTTGCAAAGTTGTAGAATATATCGTTAATAGTAGTTCGTAAGTATATAGAAGTTATCGGCTATTGTTTTTTTTTCTTTTTTAACTCTGCTATGTTGTAGAAAATATTATGAACACTATGCACTTGTTTCAAATTCTGTCCAAGGTCCAATTTTTGCTTCGTTGCTTGGTAAACTGAATTATATTCATTTCATGTTTAATCGAATTATATTTTTTAACAGTTGGTCCATGTGCAATTGAATTTACTCGATTACAAATATCGGATCACCTTTGGACTAATTCTAATGCTAATGAACTTGTGCAACGTCATCGTATGCATAGTGCTAATCGAATATGGACAAATAATTCATCAGGAATGATGATTCCAGTAAATACTTCTCAATCGCCCAAATTTCGACCAAGGCTACAAGTGAATGTAAGGATACACTTGAATTGACAATAACAAACTACATTGCATATAAATTTATACATAGGCTAAACGTCATGTGAGTTCATCAAGTGAAGATTGCCAACGAACTGATCAATCACTATCATTGTCAACGAATCCAGCCAAAGACTGCGTTGAGTCACTTCATCAAAATGCGCGATCCCAATTAATTTATGGAAAAAATAATGTTTTCGCGCAACCGGTAAAATAGTAGAGTGATCCGTCAATCTAGAGAAATCTTCATTGTTTGCTGTTCTTCTGCTTACTAAATCTCTGGCGTAATTTAACAAAATCCCCCGACTCATTATTTGATACTTAAAATTCTTACGAGATTTTCTTTGTTTCATGTTTTCTATATGAGTACTGCAGATTCATAGGGGTTAAAAGAAAATATATTCTTTCTCTTGTTGTTGCTGTTGTTGGGTGGTAAAAAATACTAGAGCAATCTGAATGTTTCATTCAATTTCGAATATAGATCAATACACCACCAGAATATAATATATGGAAATTGCTTTGTTCAATTAGTAAACTCCATAAACTCACATTTTTCAAAGGTCATTCTGAACTTGCGATTTTCTATTTATATACTTATATATACCTATAAGGAATGAGATTTCAACCCTGAGGGACTAATGTTGTTGATTATCGCTTAGTTATTCATGAAAACAAGTTACATTTCAGAAGCAGAAAATCCAATGTCTAACGTTCTAGAAAACAAACGGAAGTCTATTCATGAATATGCTCTGATTGTTTGAAGGAATGAAATTAGAAAAAGAAAATAATATTTATTATTGAGAAATTTATTTAGTTGATTTCATAGTGTTATCAGCAAAGAATTCATGCGTCTTCATATCACGTAGGATATAATATATACAGAAGAAAAGACAAGAGCGACTACTAATTTTGTATAATTAACTTAAATCATTCAGTTGATACATGGTGAGCAATTAAATCTGTTCAAGTCTACAATTACGAAAGAAATAAAATTCCATGGAAATTGAATATTTAATATATTATTCGATGTGGAATAAAATAGGTTATAGTTCAATGTTGAGTACTTGTTAAACTTTATGTCTATAACTTGATTGATATTTGCAGAAAAAAGTTTGTTTAAGCATTTAAATTTTAGAGTATACTGTTCTGATAATTGTAGATAATTATTTTCAAAATGGAGATTCAACGTTTTCATTTTACACTATACCGAATTCTTTCGATTGAATTCAAGCTATCGTATCTACAATTTGTACTTCAGTCAACATGACTCTTTTAGTTTTTATAGATCATGCTATCGAAGAAAAATAAGCGATCTAGAAAATGTCATTTAAGTCATAAATAATAAAATCGTCTTACTAATCGAATAGCGCACGAGATAGAAAAACAGTTTGATCACGTTAGAAATTATTATCATGTTTGCCCGGTGAAATGCACTGATATCCATGTTATATAGAAGCTTGGCAAACTTCAATTATACTGAAATAATGACACAGTGTAATTGTAAAATTTATTAAACTAATTATCTCTACATCTATCAATTAAAAGTAATTAAGTATAATTATCGCTTATTACGTCCGAATATTTTCTAATAAAATTAGACCTTTTAATTCTCTAACGGATAGTATAGACGAAGACGAGATTTAAATGATAGATAATTCAACAGTAAAAAACTAGATCAAATGTTGAAATGATCTAAATTAATTATTCCTCATTTCAATTATCGCAAGCAAGTTTCCTTTGAAGATGATGATAAAAATATCCTAAGAATGTTTTGCATATTTCTGTTATTGTTAGGTTCCGAGTAATGATCCTATTCCTGGTTATTTATCTTTGCATCTTAATCAAAATGGTTTGACCTTAAAATGGACACCAAATCAACTAATGAATGGTTGTAGTAGTAATGTAAATAAAGCATTGAAAAATAATTTACAAGATACAGATTCATTTGATAATCAAAATACAACTGAATCTCCAAAACAATCGAGGTTTGGAATTTTTCTTTTTCATTATAATTTTTCTTTTCCATAAATTAAAATCTCATTAGTATTCTATGGGATTATGCGATATCAGTGAATTTGTCTACTATTGTTTATCTTCATTGTCATCAACATGGTATGACGAAGAACAAAAAATGTTTTACTTGAGATATCTTTCATTGTTTTCTTTTCATCTTAAAGTTGACGGTGATCGTATTGTTCTTGTCGGTCGTGATGGTGTGCAATATCCTCCATTACATATCAAAGATAAAGGTGGACATTTATTAGCATTTTTATCTTGTTTGGAAAATGGTTTAGCACCACATGGTCAACTTGATCCACCCTTATGTTTTGAAAAAGAACAAGGTTAGTCGAATTGTTAAATATATATAGTTACATGGTTCGAATCTACTTGTAAGAATTTCAAAATATGATGAAGATCTAATCTTTACAATATTGATATCCCATATATAAATGATGTATTGTCTATGTCATAGTTACTCTGATTTTGAAATTCATCATACTTATATTTTGTTAATTTGAAATATATTGAATAAGAATTTTCTAGGAATCGTTTTTCCAAAATTACATCATCGAACCGACCGGCAATTCATGTCAATAAGTACAAATGATGATAGTACTCATACACAAACACATCTAGATATAAAAGATGACGATACCAGCTCACCAAATGGCGATTATGTTTTTCGAATTATCTTCTTTGATACTCGTTAGTTATTTATGTATTGTCTAGCATTTTCTATATATGTCTGCTTTCGTTGCTGTAATTAATTATATTGTATTTATTTCTATATGATCAACAATTGTTATTGAATGATTTTTTTTTATCTTTTGATTATTTAACAGAACCATCGACTAGTGCTAAGCCAAGTCGATGGCAGTGGCCATCATTAACAGGTAGTTCTCAATCATCGTTGTCACCACCAGCGCATAACCAATATACTAGTGCGTCATTACCGACTTCGCCGACCAATGTAACAATTGTGAATCCACCTGTTAATGTTACAGCAACGATTGATTTACCTAAGAGTGCTTCAGTTAGGTAAAACAAAAATATGCTGATTTAAAATTTTTTTCTGTAACGTCAATGATTAGTAATTGTAATGCAGAAGCAATAGTTTAGGTAATCGGATCTGAATGAAAAGAAAATCCATATAAGCCTATTCAGTTTAATTATTGATTTGTTGTTTTTGTTTTGAAGAATGTGAGCTCATGTAATTAATTCTGTACAATATATTAAAATTCAAGACATATGAATTTATCAATTAGGTACTTTTGAAGTATACACTAAAAAAAAACCATCGAATTTGCGTTGTTTCAAAATAGTAGAATCCGTTTTACTAATTCAAGCTTCATTAATGATTCAATCCCAAATAAATATGAATAGACATGATAAATACTGTATTGAGATCATGCGTTTAGAATATGTCACACTAACATGTATTCTACGTTATGACATACGTAGTATATATTTGACGGCAGAGGTCTAAGAAAACCAAATGTTTTAATTTCAGTACAAAGCTATTTCATTCATAATCTATAGACTGAAATCTTATTAGGAGCACGAAGAGAACTCGGCACGGGTACAAAAATCTTAACAAAGTTCGTGACCAAGAGGGTCTCATCTTGAGATAGAGCAATATTTAGCTCTTTACTGAAGTAGCATGCAATAGAGTTTGACTAATATATAAATTCAATCATAGCTACATTCTTTCAGAGATCATTAGACGTATCTATGGGGGGAAAAGAAACTGCAGATCCAAAATTCACGAAACCCTTCATAGCATAGTTCAATATACTTTTTCTCGTTATTTGTTACATTGTTGATTTATGTTTAGAACATCAATCGCATCGTTATGTGATACAATGCGTCGTCAAATATTATCACGTGCATTTTACGGTTGGCTAGCATATTGTCGTCATTTGAAAACTGTTCGTACGCATTTAGCATCCCTTGTCTATCCGATGTCAATTGGAATGAATGAAAAATTCGATAAAAATTTTTCTTTAACAATTGAAGCATGGACTCAATTGTTTGTTAATAAGCAAAAGGAACATTTACCTGTTGATAAGAAAGAAATACACCAAAGAATTTATTCTGGTGGTTGTGATCCATCGATTCGAAAACAAGTTAGAGCAAATTTAAGACTATTTGATTACTTTATAATTTATTTTTAAGGTTTGGCCATTTCTTTTTTCACATTATTCGTTTGAATCAACGAGTGATGAACGAATAGAACACGATCACATAGTAACTGATCGTTATCATAAATTAACAACTGAATGGCAAAGTGCTGAAGAAATAGTTAATAAACTTAATAATCAACGTTCAAGTTTTTGTAAAATTTCAGCAACCGATTTAGAAACAAGTCAAAATTCCAATGAAGCACTTCCATCGTCATCGAAAACTATTGTTAAAGATTCATTAACAGTTTCTCATACTTTCCAACGAAAAGATTCAAATATTTCAAACGATGTTTTTTATGAAGTAAAGTCAAAAAGAAAACATTTTTATTATTTGTAATTTTTCTTCTTTTCAGGCATGTCCAATACATACTGTAACAATTGGAACGCACGACCACCTAAAACAATTAATTATACCTGCACATCAATCTGTACTTATTGCTCGTACACATACTGAATCGGTGATTGATCGTTCGTCACCTTATAATATAATTGAAACAAATACACATATCGATGATGACGATGATGATACTAATCTGTATTTTAAAACAATAGACGATAGTAATGAAATCATGATAACTGAGTCACACGACGAGGAGAAAAAAGATGAAATATCGCCACCATCAAGTATCGTATCGACAACGGACATTTATATGGATGCTGTAGAAATTTTAAATGATGAACAATCCAGTAACGCTTATAGATAAATTAAATTTTATACCGCATATTTAACTTTCGTTTTAGATGGTTTAGCAGCACCGATTTATTATGGTTCATTCACAAAAGAAATTATCGATTCGTTTTCAGCTAATTTACATCGAATTGATAAAGATGTGGCTAGATGTGATAGAAATTATCCTTATTTTATGAACTTGACTAATTTAAAAAAAATACGTAACATTATGTGCACGTAAGTCTTTATAAAAACTAAAACCGATAAAAGACCTACTTTTAAATTTAGACATCCTTTCTTTTATAAGCTAATTAGATTGTAGGATGACTGTCACATGTCATTTACTAACGAGAAAATTCTCTCGGTAAAAACCGTCATGTTCAATTACAGCTTTATTTGAGAGTAGCGCATTTGTATGCACGCTAAAGCTTTATTGTAGAATTCTATAAATACTTAAAGTTGTTATTTTGAAAAAGAACAGACAATTAAAAAAAAACATCTGATTTAAATGCAATAAGAAATTGGTTTTTTATTGAGTTTAATGATCTAAACATAGATTTGAAATAAATGCGGAAACATCGGATTTGCATCCGATTGTTATGTGTACTGCAAAAACTGAGTCAATTTATATATGTTGTGAATGATACTGAAAAAAGTTTTTTTTTTTTTAAATCCCTGTACCCCCCCCCCTCAGGGATGGTCTGGTTAATAATGACAATTTTTTCGATAACTCAGCCATTTCTTGACGGGTCCCTCTCATCTTCGAACTCGACCGAGACATTGATGAGATAATGCTATGTACAAAATTTCATGACAATCGAATCAGCCTTTCAGGAGTTATCGTGTAAATGGCCGGCCGGACACACTGACCGATTCTATAGTGTACTCACTTTTTTTTTGAGTACACAAAGGTTTTCTTTTCAGCTTTCAATTTTTGGTGTATAAATCCTGCAAACTCGATGATTTTGAAAAATAATTCCACATAATCGTATTGTCAACGTCTGAATGAAGCTAACTTTGTTTGCTTAGAGAGATGTTAGTCTGCACTACATATTTTGTAGCGGATATATTCGTTGTAAACGAATTTCAGAAGGAGAAAATTTTCCTAAACCTCTAATAACGTTCTTATAATACTTTTGGTACTTCACCAGTATGTATTTCTAAATTATTTTAAGGTAGATGGAGTTCAGTTTGATCAAGAAAATATAGCGAATCAATACCTCTACCGATATCAGCTTCGATCCATCTTGATTTGCTTGTCCTAAAAGTTTTTGAAAAAATGAGTCTTTGTACGAACCATCCGTTAAAAAAAACCATTAGTAGTCACTGCCTTCTAAAAATATCGAATTACATCTAAGCATAGAATTGTAGCGAGAACAAATATTTTGTCGTTGTAAAACGGTTACGCAGGAGCCATGACAAAGATGGTGAGGCTCGATCATGAAAAGTTGTTTCTTAATATAGAAATACTTTAACTTCTAGCGTATCATTAGAGAGCCACCATTTGCACTATGAAATCATGATTAAGCCGTGCTTTCTCGTTTATCTTGTAATTAAAGAAAAAACCTAACAGAAAATAACAAGCAATGTTTCTCAGTGATGAAGGCGAATCAAGCGATCAACCATACATGAAGGGATGAAAACTCGTTGGTTTAGATTGCTGTAATTGATATATGAGGTAGAATAACGTACTATTGATAAAACTATCTTAAAAGTTGGACTTCTGAAACTATTCTGTACGATAAGGAGTTAAATTGATATGTATGTAATTTGTTTGAGATATAAATGTTGCACTTTCCTTTTTCAGCGACACTATATCAAAGTCTCAGTGGAATTGCCTTGTGCCCGAAAATTTTAATTCAACAATAAATGCGAGAGATACAAAATAAATAATAGTTAATTATTATCAGTTCACGCAAATTTTTATTTGTTTTTTCCTTCATAGATATGTATGGGATAACTTGACCGTTGGTTATATTCAAGGTATGTGCGATATTGTGGCACCATTGTTGGTTATTTACGATGAAGGTTATTATTAATTTATTGTAATATTATAATTTTCTCTGTGTTGTTTTCTATTTTTTGCAGAAATAATAACATATAGCTGTTTTTGTAATTTAATGAAACGTCTTATACCAAATTTTCCTCATGGAACTGGTATGGATGAAAATTTTGGTCATATGCGTTCATTATTACAAATTCTTGATTCTGAACTCTACGAACATATACATCAAACAGGAGATTTTACTCATTTCTATTTTTGTTATCGCTGGTTTTTACTTGATTTAAAGCGAGGTAGATAGATACTCTTTTTTCTCAAGATTCTACATTGACTGATTTGTTTCTAGAATTCAATTATGACGATATATTTCTTGTATGGGAAATCATTGCTGCCGCCCAACGAATAGTTTCAAAACGATTTGTTCTATTTATTGCACTGGCAATGATGAAATATTATCGAGATATAATCTTAGACAATCGAATGAATTTTACAGATATTATCAAATTTTTTAATGGTTAGATTTTCTTTTATCAAAGTCAAATCTAGGGTTTCGACTACACAATACGAAATGCATCTAGCAGTTTTCTATCTGATGACGTATGCATTATCAGGGTTTCTACTGTTTACTAATATCACATTAATAGATGGTTTCACCTTCTAGTAAATTTTAGTGAAGCTTGATAATACATACATCATTATTTCAGCTTCTAGAAGTCTGCATATATGCTAGCGTGTACTCGAATAAAATATACTTGACGTTTTTGATTTTTTCAAATTTTGGCTTTCTATAGAAATGGCCGAACGGCATGATGCTCAAGAAATTTTGCGTATAGCACGCGAACTTTTGCTCGAATTACAAAAATTAATTGATAACAAATGAAAGAATGTTTATAATACAGTGAATACTGAGTCTGCCTTATATTAAACGATAAACTTTTGTTTTTGTTCTCTTGTTGTCAGTATACTGTTATCGGTTTTGTTTTGACTTTTCGCTTTAATTTAGTTAGAAATTCTAGCCATCTACGTATTGTGAAACATATTTATTAATGTCTATTTATTTTGGTAATGCTTTGCATCGATGAAATCTTTCTGTCACATTTGTGCAAATGTCCTTCCTTTATTGTTGTGATCGAACAGTAATCATTTTATGTTGTTCTATTTATCGCTGTTGTTTTAAAATAAACACTACCTATTGAAAGTACAAGGATACATTTTTCATATCATGAACGACTCGCACTCAGAAATAAATCATGCTGGTGTCGTTATTTCCAGATGCTTTAGGCATATACGAACGGTTGCTAACAGCTATTCGCTAGGTATACGATTACGACTATATACGACAGAATAAAAAATGGTCTTAATATTGTGTTTACCAGATATAAACTGTTGATAGCGAACTGTATGGAAAAACAATAAAACAAAAAACATGATTATTGTGGAGACTGTTGCTATTGTTCTGGCTGTTAAATCAAAGTCGATTGAGAGAGGAAACGAGTTATGATAATCAGTACACATTATTAAAGGTAAAGAATTTGATGATATCAAGTAGAAAAATATTCGATTTAGATAAATTATACAAAATTCAAACATGAGATTCGAACGAGTTCTCGAAAAATTTGACATACATTATCGTCATGATAGTATCTGAACCTGATAAAGTATATTTCTACTTGTTATTTACTAGGATAGATTGCAACGATTAAAAGAGTGTTGATTCAAATAGCATTGTTACGAGAAAACGATACTTTCCATTGTTCGTATCAGAGATGCCAGCCTGACCTGCATCAGACCACTAGGCCAGGCCAGGCCAACCGGTCTAGCCTGCTCAAAATTGAATTGGAATGATTTTATCTGCTGAATTCTGTATTACCCATGTCGCCGATAATGTAAAATAATGGCCATTATTTTACATTATTTTCATGAATAATCTGCATACTGTAATTAAAATGCAACCTATTTCATGCACTATCTTCCAAATAATGGTAAAATTTTCCAATAATCCATTGTTTTTTAATGAATTATTTCAAATTTTACCATTATATCCCTGCAATGCATTATAAATTATAATGCATCAAAATTTT
>OENM01002384.1:0-12671 GCA_900239745.1 Rotaria magnacalcarata
AAGGGACTTTTCTAAATCATAAGGACCTTTCTCTATCCTTGTACACATATTCCTAGTATTTGTAGCGGACCTTTCTGTTTTACAGCGGATCTTTCTTTTTCTTCAGCGGGCCTTTCTTAGGGCCTTTCGTTTCTGATGCTGGATCTTTCTATCTGTATAATGATAATTGGGTTTCGAGTTGGTTCCACCTTCATTGATCTATCGATGCATCTCCTGTAGCTGAGGCTTCGATTTTGGAATTAGTGGATGTTCTGATGACCTCATAAATTTTGTATCTTCGTTTATTATCTGTGGGGATGTGATACGTTATTAGTAATATTTTTAAAATTTGGCGAAATTCAATATTTTTTTGACTTTATGAAAGTTTCGCATTTTATAGTTTATGTTCAAGTTTCAAGTGTGGTGGTTTTTTTCTTCTTTTTCAAGTTGTTACGTTCAAGAATCGTTTTCACTTGAGCGCACCAGTTGGTTTTTGTATACGACGGTAAGAGATTTTCTTGTTCATTTCGTTGTTGATCGATAACTTGATCGTGTTTACGCTTGCGTGTATGTTTTGGGATTTTTGAAGTGTCCTGGGAGTCTACACTTCGTGGATCTTTTGAATAAGCTATCGCTGTTGAAACGTTATTGGATACCTGTTGGCAAATTGATATTGAATCTGCTGTGTGCATTAGGCTGATGTCGGGAACTGAAGGTACACGATCGATCTTTAAAAATAAAATTTATTTATAGATAAGGTCATTTCTTTGATTTGTTATTTTTTTACTCACTATGCTGAATACTGCATTACATTTCGTTCTAGTTGTCTCTAAATTCTTATGGTGGAATAATATCAAAAGAAACATCGAGGCTCTTCTCCATCCGAGACTGCTGATGATTGTAGCGTAGCCCTTCAACCAACTAAATAATTGCTCTGCCGCTTGTGTATTGACATTTACTAGAACTATAAATGCTTTTTTTTTAAATGAAAAATTATTTAAATTAATTATAGCATACATGGATTGTCATTTGGATTCATATTCAATCGACACCAGGATCCTACATGGTTTCGAAAGTGTGTTCTATCCACACTAAATTTCACTTTAGCCAACTCTTTTGCAGCAGGCGTTGCCGTAAGGTCTTTACCAATATGGTTATGAAGATACTCGATCAGATGGCAACCATCGTCATAAACAGCTGTTTTTGGTATTACACCAGATGCTGAATTAATAAATTTGATAGGTCAATATGAAATATAATCAACTGTTTTTGTGATACCTTTTATACAATTTGTTAATAGTTGTAGAATTTCCTTTAGAGTTTCTGTTCTAAAAATTTCACCGAAGGTGGTTATAATACCACAGTTGGTTACTGCTGCTATCACACCGAAGCTTCTAGCACATTTACGTATATAAGCATCTGACCTCTCTTTGCTTGTACGACAATTTGTTGCTCCGAAATTTCTTTCTTTTTTTGTCCTCGATTTCTTAAATCGACTAAAGTGTGAACGTGTCGGAAGCGTCCGTTCAGTTGTTTGAGTAATGCATTCAGACGATTTCGCATTTTTATAGAAATGAAGATTGCAATATTCAGACTTGTAAGCTGGTGTCCGACAGCACCCAACAAGCATTTTTTCAAACAGGTCGGTTTGCACTTCAATATCCTTTATTTTGCAGACACGTCGTCGACATTTCTGATGACCATCAACTACTAATGCTTCCGAACATTTATTTCCAATGCACGATCCAATCACTTCTTTGTGTCTAGACCAGAAAAAAATGAATGCTGTCAATAATCGAGGATAAGCACTCCACACCCAATCATCAAAATTATCTAACGCTTTTGGTAATTCAACATGTGGAGTGCCTAAAAATAAATCGAATTGAACAATGTTGTACATGTACATCATACGTGCTAATGTTCTTCTATCTCCAATATGTTCTTGATGCTGTTCACTATTAAATGCTTGTAAATTTAAGCTATCGACAGTTTTCATCCAAGAATTAGCATTAGTAACTAAATCAGCAGTATATTGTTCAATCAATGCGCGTTCATAAGCATATTTACCACCCATATAAACAATTTCACCATGTTGGAGACTTTTTGCTGTAATTCTTTTATTGTTTCCTTGTTCGATAAAATTGGGAAAAATCATCACAGGTACATTATTCTTGCCATAGTTACTCTTCTGATGTTTACACATTAACGAATAAACAATTCCTTCACAAATGAAATAAAAGAAAAATATTAAAGCATTCACATATTGAAAAAAAAGCAAAGATTTTGATTAGAATAAGTGTTTTTCACATAAACCATTATAAGAGCATTATATTATTCTGATCTTAATCGGTCAATTTGAAATTCTGAACTATTTTAATCGTAATGCTTGGAAAATAAGTAAGTCTTCGCTATAATCAAATCTAGAAACGTTTTGTATTTGTCACATCATTAATATGATATAAATATTCTTTGTCAATTTCAAGAGTTCTGAAAAATGATTAGCAAAATGAATTTGTATCGTAAAAGCTATGAAAAATATGTTTTTAGCTATTTTTAATCTAAAATGAATTAAGTATATAATGATCAGATAAAAGTTAGATAAATCATGTCATTTCTATCAGTTCTTGATTGAAAATTTAATTTCAATCAAATTTTCTCTTATATCAGATCATTTATTAACTCATACCTCGCAGTATTTTTCCACGTTGATAAGAAATATAAACCATTGTCTTATTAGAATTATTTATATTTAAATATTGATTACATTCTGGACATATTATTGTAAATGGTTCGAGATGATGAGCACCAGCATCTTTCAATAAATGTTGATCAATATTAATATAATGCCAAGCCTGTGGTTGTCGAGAATGATCAGAAAAGAAGTCGAGTAGAGCACGTACATGATTAATATCATGATCAGCTCCAAATGTTAATCGAAGTTGTGATGCCATTCGTTCAACGCGTTCAGAATCATAAATAGAATAAACACTATTCAGATGAGCCAGAAAAGTTATTTCCTGTAAATAAAATTTTGTTAGAAATTCTTGAACTACAGCTATATGCTCTGTATTTGTTCGAGACACAGTTAATTCATCTGACTTTGTACTGTAAGCTGTCATCATTGATATTATCTAAAGTATACAGCCTCCAAAATTAACATACATTTTTTTTTGAGAAATTTAATTCACATAGACAGTGCAATAAGACTAAATGCTAATTGAAATTGAGTTCAAAGTCCTGTGTCAAGTACTATTTCAATGGTAAATGTTAACACAAATGACTCAAGATTAAATCGCATTGACGATTCTATAACAAAATAATAATGAAAACACTAGGACAGGTCTACTTTCCAGTTTTATTCAAAAATTCATACAATTGATCATCACAAATATATGCAGGATCACTTTCTACGATATGATTATCAAGAGAGTCATTATTATATAACTTGTGGAAAGTGTCGATATTAGATAGAATTTTGTCACTATCATCCATGGCGACATAGTTTGTATTCGACTTCTGTTCTAAATATATAGTCCAAGGTGTTTGTGTAGCAACAGTTGATACATCGGCAGAAGTTTGAGTACTAACTGAAGATCCTTGAAATGCATCGTTGCTCGATGTTTCAAACGCTGAATATTCTTCGTCTCCACTAATAGAAGATTCTTCATCTGCTTCTGATGACACTTCGTTGTCAAAGTTAGAGCATATTCTCATTTTTTTTAACTTTGATCGACAATGTTTTACACTGATCCAATTATGACTTATCTATAAAAATTCAAAAAGAGTTGAAACTTGTTACAACGAAATTATTACCTCTAAATTATTATTGTCTTTCTCGTCGATTATTTCTCCAGGCGAATTCAAACATGATGGTGAACGTTTTTCACACTTCTGTGATTCATCCAAAATTTCCATCTAGGATGTAAGATAATATTCCAATAAATGTTAATAAAAAAGAGTACACTTTATTATTGAATCATTTCGATCTAAAACAAAACAAAATAGGATTAAACATTTTTTCAGTCATCAAAAAAAGCAACTGCAACAAAGTTTTGTTAGGGTATAAGTTCAACAAACCATACACTAAAAACAGCTATCACTGAAACAAACAACAATATTCTGCATTATTTTGTGTACATTCGTCTTATAATGCTGAGCAAATACTGGTACAACAATACTGTATTTTATTTTCACCCTAAAAGAGAAAATAATAGAGCTTCTACATAAGCGAACCTTGATCAAATAGATTTTTCAAGCATAATCATTCATTAATATTCACTCAAGAATAAGGCAATCTTTGATTTTTGATAGTACGTACATGATATTCAACTACTTTTGAACTAATATTGAATATTTGATTTTTTGCCGCTCCGCGCATTATGATTTCTTCAAAATTTGTTGTTTTGGACTACAGATAAAAGTGGAATATATTGATCAGTCATATTTCAACTTACGTCTTCTTTATATTGATGAAAGACATCGGGACTTATTTCAAGCAATGATTCGGCTGCACTTCCAAACATACACACATTTAATTCACCTGTATGATCAACAATACAACACTAAAGTTATTTAAAAAGCATCGAAATGTTTCAATTGAATTTAGATGAATTGTCATGGTTGAATGTACCGATAATGAGTAGGCCCATTTGAAAGCCTCTTGTCGTACTCGACATTTCCTACAAAAAAAAAACCATTTCCCAAATCATCTAATTTTTTTCTACATTTATCAACAGAACAACCCTAGAAAAAAATAGAATAGTAATAAAGTATATAAAAATCTTAATAAAACTATCTTACCATGTAAATTGCATGGTCTTGTTCAATAACACTACAATATCCTTTGATATAAAAATATTGAGTATTCTTATGTTTCATAGTATCAGGTTCGGTCGCTATCACCTGATCGATTGTTACAATACTCCCTGAAATAAAAATTTGGATCATCATTATTTACGGTGCAGATATTTCAAGAATAAAAATAATATATACAGTCTATTTGACTTGTTGTTGTCAAACATGATACATTTGAACTTGGAAATATTGATTTTCGCAATGTTTCTAATTTAATAATACGATCTGTGCAAGGTAGATCGAATCTTATGATCGTTGAATCTATGGCTGATAAGCTTCTACCTATAAAATATGCACTTAAATAAATAAAAATAAAAATTTATCTCTAGTAATTGTAGATGCTAGGTTCAATCAAATCAAAGATTGAATAAATACAGTGTCATGTATGACGTAAAATGACAAAATATTTGTAACTATTGTTATCAATTTTTTTTTACTTCTCAGTGTTTTTCAACGCCAAACAACTAAATGCTGTATCTGAAAAATCTTATAACAAGACGACTAGTTGAATTCTGTAGCATTAGCACATTATTTTTATCTTATTTAGTGTCTGTTATATAACGACGAACACATGATAAGATAACTAATATAAAATTATCATTGTCTGCATATTCGAAAATATGAATCGTAAAATTGATATTGCATATCGAACATGGCAATAGGTGTAAAATAGAAATTGGAAACTGAGAAAAACGTTAATCTAAGAAATATATTCCGGACTATTCTACATAATTTTCTTTCGACGATACATAACGTACTGATTTCGATAGACTTAAAACATAGTCTAGCTTATGTCGAAAATAATGAGAAACTGTTAGAAAAGGATCATTCTGATTCATTCTATAGAGAAGACATAAAATGCATTAACAGCGGCTTATAATATTTTTTTTTAATATGTTTTCGAAGGAATTCAATCTTTGCGAACCTGGGAATGAGTTTATTGAAGTTATAGAGGATATTCAATGTAATTTTTTTTAGAAGGTTTTAACATTTGAAGAGCAAATTTACTTCTTCAACACTATGATTTTCATAAAACTACGTAAATAGTCGCTTCGATTACAAAATTCGTCTGCTGCAATATCCTTAATACCCTTCATCATTTTAGATATACCGTGAAAGTCGCATATTTTGGCACCTTTGATACCAATAATAGATCGTATAGTGTTGTCAAATGATTCCGCCTAGTTAAAATAAATTGATCAGTGTTGAAATAAAAAGTAAAGTAAGTCACCTGGTGTTCCCATAATGTGAGCATTATCGAAGCATCTTCGTCGATTATCATAAGGTCCCTCTTAACACAGTATTTTCTTTTATACTTATTATAGTATGTTTTACATGCATCAATACTTGATATGACTGCCACAACATCTTTAAAAAAAAACGTTAACTGATAATAGTACTTATAATCACTTTTGCATAATGACTAAGGTATTCGTACCACAAACTGTATTACATGTTCGATGTGTGATTTCCTTGATTGGAATGAAATTAAAAACGATATCAGCATGAACTTCATCATTTTCCCTCCCACATAAATCTATTGTTGTGTCGGATCTCAACAATATTTGATACATATGTGTGAACGAATTGAAATTCTGTTTTCCTGGCACTACACTAGCGTTGGATATGTAATAGGTCTATAAATAAAAGTATGTTTGTTAATCTAATTTTTAAGCCTTTTACTCACTTTTTCAATTTCCAACGTTGCATAAAATCGTTCCGCAAGATGGTCGAAACCAACAGCTCGAATCTCACCGCTGCTATCAACCAAGCCCACATTAAAGACTTTGCCACTTCTATTCATATTTGAATATTCACGAATATAACTTTTATTCACTACACGAGCTTTGATCATCCACCTTTTAATATAAAACCTTATTTAAAAACCTGGATTCGAAATTTTCAACTGAAATAAACTTGTTTCACAGCTGAAGTTGTTAGCAAAATAGCTACAACATTATTATCTCCTGATTCGATTCAAATGAGCACAGTAAATCGTACGTTAAATGAATAAAGTATCAAGTACAATAGCCTAAACTGTGATTAGCTTTAAAATACTGCGAATATTGCTAAACTGTGATCGATTATGATATTACTCTTTCGAATTATTTCAAAATAAAAAAAATCTTTAATTGTAATAATTTACTTACTCAGTTCGAAATGGATCAAGAACATTGATATTACACATTTCGTTTGCATTTATTTTAGGCTTTTCAAGTACTACTTCAATTGAATTTTTGTCGTCTGCTTGCCACTCGCCATTTGAATTTTTCTTAGCCAAACCAGATTTACTAACTGTTGAAAAGCATTGTATTTTTGGAATATCTTCAAATATGTCACAAAATATTTTTTGTCATATATTTTTAAACAACTTACTCAATGAAATAGCAGTTCGTTGAATACTATCATGATTATCTGGAAATATACAAACAAAATCAATTCTACTCAACAATTCAAATTTCTTTGTTTCGTTTCAAATCCAGATAGCAGAGCGTATATGACACTTACCGAGTTGAACAGGATCGCCAATCTTTTCGCAATCGCTTAACACCACCGTTACATCACGAATAATTAAAATTACTCTAAAACAAAATACATTCACATGCCAAAGTTTATGTTCCATTAATGGCAAGTACCGGTCACCCTTTACACCAGCATTGCAAACATCCACCTGATTAACACGAATGACCGAGTTATTCTTCAAAATGTCATTTTTTACCAAATCAATCATATCAGCACCTAGTACACATGCTAAAGTAGTGGCAAGATAAAAAATTACGCTCACAAACAGAAATTTCTTTCACAATATAATCAGTAACTTACAGCTAAAAAAATTTCTACCGTCTGAGAGAATAAGTCGATAACGTTTGTCTGATGATGTATTTTCAGCTTCTTTAGCTTTAATCAACCGAACATCCTAGATTACCAAAAAACAATCTAATTTTTTTCAATTGATTCTACAAATATACCAGCACTTGAAGAATAGAAGAATACCCTTTTCTTCCCTTTATATATTCCTATAAATAAAAAATGACTGTAAAATCGTCGTTTAAAAAAATACAAACTCACATTGAGACCACCCATTGTGAGCATTGGAAAATGTTCATTCATCATTAGCATGTAAAATCAATTAATTATCTGCAGTTAAACATCAATATGTTTTTAAATATCCAGATCATAGAATATACTCCGAAAAACAATATTTTTAACATATGCGATGAACAAAGGCAAATATGAATAATCATATATACTTATTTTGTATCTGAAGCAACTTCAACACAAAGAGAAAAAAAATGAAAGAACATTAACAATGAATAAAGAATTTTCATCAAAAAAAGCGTTTTATATGAAAAGTATTAAAATCTTGCTATGGGTAATCGTGTTCGACACAATCGCCCGGCAATAGGTGTGTTGAAGCTTGGTTCATGACAATCATCCTTTGAGGTTACACATTTCTGTGACTTTTTCACTACACTTTCGACATCCCCCTCGACACCGTTGGGCTTTTTTGAGATCATAAGTTCTGATGCAGGCAATCTTTTTCTTTTATTCTGATGCTGATTTACTGACGATCTATTCGATTGTGTAACTACAAAGAATAGTTACATTCTTATAAATTCTTTATATTATAAAATTGGAAAAATACAAACCAACATTTTCACTACCATTTGCATCAATAAGGATTTCTTCTCCCAAAGATCCTGCTAAGACATCAATATCTATATATAATTGATAAAAAAAATTGCAGTATTTATATGCATAATTATATTTACCAGTCGATGACTGACTCGTCTGATTCTCAGAATATTGATTACAGTCTTCATTATTAGAACCATGACTATCAGATGATGCATCGGAACCTACTAAATTTATTTTTATTCGTAGCTAATTAATATTTTTAATTGTTTTGAATTACCTGTTATTGGCAAACAATCATGTGTACCTAAACTACTGAATTCGCCAACCATCATATTCTCTGTTGATGAGAAACATGTTAATATCATCATGAACAATCAAAGGTCGAACTTACCAGATGTCATTTGTGTTTCTTCATTTTCGACGAGATCAGTATCAATCCCTCCAGTCAACGATACTGTTGAATTTTCTCTTTGTAGGCTATGTTCATAATCAATATTATTTAACACGCAATCTAAGAAAAAGCACTCATTCGAAATTTGAAATTGTTTGAAATCAAAGAAACTTAACTGTTCAATGGAATATCAAAATCATCCTGGATTGAATTGATATCATTCACACTTGCATCCGAAAAGAGGCGTACTGAACTTGGTTCTTTCACAGTACCTAATTCAATAACATGAGTATTATTTAAGATGTGACAAATTATTAATAAAAACAGTAAATGATATTAGAAAAAAATTCTATAATCAAATTTATTCTATTTTACGAAAACATTACGAAGACTTTACTTTGGTGTAATGGTGTTAGATCCAAATCTAATAATTTGTATTGTGGACGATTAAGAACATTAAACACAGCCTGGGTAGGTGGGTTTTTGCAAGAATATTTAATTTTTCGACAGCTATCAAGAATAGTTTGCATCGTAATAGACGGATTTTCTAACAATGCCAACTTATTTATAAATCTTTGACATTCAATGCTTGATGTTGGATTCGGCAACACTTTTATGTAAATAGTAACTGATTTAGTCCCAGTTCCTGTTGCACGATCTACTTTAGATAAAATTTGCTTGTTGACGAGACCCTCACAAATGTCTCGTAGTGCAGCTGCACCATTCTTCAACAATCGACATTCGTAAAGGGTTTTTAACGTGAACAAAACTGAATCAAAAAGCAATATGGCTTGCTCCATTTCAGATGATTTTTTACCAAATTTTTCTCGCTTTTTAACTTTCTTATCCATATGACTTATAATAGATAATGATTCAACTGGTTTATTTAGAATTAACGAATAGTTGAAAATTTCATTAGCAGGAATAAGCATTAGCAACTTGTATTGTTCTAAGTTGCCAGATATGACGTCTATTGCCCGTTCTACAACATCAATGGATATATAAAAGCAACGATTGTTTGTAATATATGAACCATAAAGTTCGGAAAATAAAGTTTCACATTTAGAAATAAATTCATTTGAAATGGAATTATCTTCAAAGCAGCCATATCGTTCAATAAATGCTTTAAAAACACCTGATGTTAATTCAATAATTTGGCAGAGACCAGCTATACGGTGTACAGCATCAACTGATTTACCATATCGGCTAGCTAAATGGTCATCCTGCTCTTCAATAGCTCCTAAAATATAATTATAGTTGAGGAAAAGTTAAGATGTAATATATTTTCATAATGCTTGCGGCAATCAAGTTCTATTGAAAATTTTATCAAAAGAATGTCTCTTATATTTTCATCATGTTTATTTAATGCTTATTGTACTCATTGGAATCAAACAATGATTTCTATTGAATCAATTATTCACAATATAATTGCTTTTGTAGGTATATTTATTCGATAATACTCAATTTCATTGTCAACCTTGCTTATAGGGACAATAAAGCTGCATGTTTAAAAAGAAAAACTCAATTTTATTGGCACACTTCGCTACTCACAGAAGTCAGTTCATAAACAAAAATTCGGCAAGTTAAAAAAATCAGGTAATAAATCTAATTATAACATTGAGTTGAAAATGTGTTTGTTTTCAAATGATTAACGTAGGAATACTATTTAATTTTTACAAACTATAGAAAAAAATAGAATAAAATGATATTCCATATGAAATGAAAAATTATACAGATAACTGTCAAAAGACCTAAAATCGAATTCATCATACATTACTATCAAACATGTTGTTTCATATAAATATTCTATGCTACTAAGTTTTTTTTGAAGATATATTATTCTACTATTTTTAAAAACTTAACTACTTTTGAATTTCTACCTAATAGATAAAATATTTGTCTTATAATTTAGGGAACAAATTTTATTTACAATGAGCTACATCTAAAATAAAAATGAATTTTATTTTCGGTATGTATTACTACCTTTTCTTTTAATAAAGTTGCACCACTCGATCATTCTAATGTTTGAATCTTCACTGAAATACATCACAATGCATTCAAAGAAGCTCATCATGACTGCAAACTGTTCTATAGTTGGCCAATATGAATAATTCCAATTTCGACGATTGATCTGAGTGTCTATAGCATCACCAGATAGCACCCAAAATAAAAATCGCTCGTATAAAGCATCAGCGAGTGTATTTTGAGCTCGTCTTGTTATTACCTGTTGAATTATTTCACCAGTTAGTCCAGCCTAAAAATTAAAAAAAATTCTATTTTAGAACAATATTGTTTAATTTACCAAGATGTTCAGTTTTGAATTGCTGACTTCCACAATAGAATTTTTTAATTTCTTTGAATATTGATCGGGATTATCATACAAATTGATCAATTGAGCTCGACAATCGTCAAAACTAAATGTATCCCGACCTCCAATAGAAGGCAGTAGGAAAGCTCCCATGCGTTTGAGAATGACATCCCCTTCTTCTGTCATTAATAACCTGGTGCATCCTTTTAAGGAATCTAGCATTCCGGCTGTTGTAGCTTCATTATAAATTACACGAATATGATCAGAACCCTGTAGTTTGTCTCCGATTTCTCGGAATTTCATAGTTCGTGAATTGCGAACCGCTAGAAGCGAAGATTGCACTAAAGTTAGCATCGGACTTTTCCCATAGGCTTAAACGAAATTATAAACAATTTAACTAAAAAATTAATAAAAAATTCATACAGCTTTTAGCAATAACGCAGTTGTATAGATTGAGAGGTTTCTTGAATTGGTTCGCACGAAAAACATATGATTGCTCGCATGTTGTAGCAGCAATATTAATCAAAACTATAGGTATTGCATCAGAGTGCATTTGCCAGAATTTTGCAATCTCATGACAGTAATTTGTCATGTCCGTGCTAAAAAAGACGTCAGGATTTAGCTTAATTTGTGAAGCTAGCATCCTATTCTCTTTGAAGCGGTTTGTAAAATTATTACAAGTCATAATAATGATAATCTAAAAGTTAAGTATTTTTATACTCTACAAGTCATTACAATTAATAAGCGTAATATGACTTTCAGAAGAAAATAATTCTTAAAAAATAATCGGTTGCTTATATGAAGCTAACCATAATTTTTTAGCAATAAATCATACATAATATCGTATACTTTTAACAATATAATTCTATCTGCTCCAACAAAGTAGCAATCAAATACGAAGTATTGAATCAATTCATATCTTTATATTCATTAGATAACGACATATATCAATAAAGATTGTATTTCGAATTAGAGTAAAATTATTATTTAAAAACATTCGCTGATAAAACCGAAAGAAAAATACCTCAATAATTTTTATGATATATTTCTTGATATTATTCCAACCTATTCTAATATAATTTAAATATACTAACACAATTCGATTCCTAAAAAAATTCAGGTAACTGTGAATTTCGCTGAAGGGAAGATATATCATCATATTCACTATGTCTATGCAATAAGTCTGTTTATTCAAGATATATCAATAAAAACGTTCATTCTGTCTATTTCGAACACGAAAAAACATCAATGAAAAGTCCCATAGGACCTAGAAAAGTCCGCGAGTAGAGAGAAGTATCCTCTTGTCTCTCATATATGTACAAATTTTTATTTTACTCGAATTTTATCAATTCTATGTTTTGTTTTGCCTCGATGTCTAAAATCATGTATGACTGGAAATCAAGGTCTAAACAAGAAGAGAGAAGCTTATATTGAAAGAAGATATATCATCATATTCACCATGTCTATGCAATAAGTCCGTTTATTCGAGACATATCAATA
>OENM01002385.1:4672-18184 GCA_900239745.1 Rotaria magnacalcarata
CTGAGAAAATAAAATAAAAGTCAAACATGACTCACCTGATCGATCTAGATAACGTATCACCAGATTGAAAACAAACGCAAACCCAATTAAGTCATTGCAGTCGTTTTGGATAGTTGTCGACGAAGGAAGGGCACCACAGACTAAAGAAAAAAAACGATCAATACGAGAGAAAATTGTCGCACATGCACAACCCATGCAAAAGCAAAACAAAATACATGCTACAAAATGAATCCTTTTCAATGTCTCTAAAGTATTCTCAATAACTAAATCGGATACTCACTCGAAGAATCAGCGAAATTGGCATTGAACAACTCGATTGCTGGGTCGTAATAACCAATGCACTAGACATAAACTGTTCCTAAAGATTGACACGGAGCTAATTTTCACTGAAACCAAGAAATTACTAACAATAAAACTAAAAGTGAAACATCACTCATCTAATCGATCTAGATTACAGAAAAATGTGAAATAATCACAATAACAATTAATTCTTCAGAATCATTTTGGACAGTTGTTGACCAACGGACAGCAGCATAGACTAAAGAAAAAAAAACGATCAATATAAACAAATGGTTCGCGACATTGCATAGTTCATTCACAAAACAAAGCAGAGTGGAAAGTAACGAATTGTTGGCAGTCTCTATGAAATATTTTAGCTCACTAAATCGGATGCTCACTCATAGAATGAAAAAAAATCCATATTAAACGATACCATTGATAGATTCCGATAACAAACTCAGGACACATAAACTGTTCTCAATGTTTACATGAAGCTAATGTTCGCTAAAAGAAAGAAATGGGAAAGCATTGATAATAAAATAAAAGTATGACTCACGCGATCAATCCAGACAACTTATAGAAAAATGTAAAAGAATTACAATAACAATTAATTCATCAGAATCATTTAGACATTTGCTGACCAACGGACTGCGGCACAGACTAAAAGAGAAAAACAATCAATATGAAAACAAAATTCACGCCTGTACACAATATATGAAAAAAAGAAAAATACATTCTAAAAGAATGAATCGTTCTCCATCTCTCTGAAATATTTTCAATAACTAAATCCGATGCTCAACCGTAGAATCGACAAAATAGATATCGAACAACTCGATTGCTGCATGCAATAACCAATGCACGTGACATCAAGTGTTCGTAATATTTACATGAAGTTAGTGTTCACTAAAAGGAAGAAATCACAAACCATTGATAATAATACTAAACTATGACTCACCTGATCGATCCAGACCACTTGTAGAAAAATAAGAAACAATGAAAACAACAATTAATTCATCAGAATCGTCTTGGACAGTTGTTGACCAATAAACTGTACCACAGACTAAAGAAAGAAACGCTGGATACGAAACAACGATTAGCCTCGGCGGAGAAGTCATGCAAAAGGAAAAAACAATGTCAAGAATCGAACTCTTCCCCATCCACTGAAATATTGATCCTAACTAAATCGGATACTCACCCTTGGAATCGACAAAATCGAAATCGAACAACTCGATTGTTGGATCAAAATAACCAATGCACCAGACATAAACTGTTCGTAATATTGACATCAAGCTAATGTTCACTAAAAGGAAGAAATGACTAAGCAATGAAAGTAAAAGTTAAACACGACTCACCTAACCGATCTAGATCACGTATATAAAAATATGAAACAATGAAAACAACACTTAATTCATCAGAATCGTTTTGGACACTTGTTGACCAACTGATTGCAGCACAGACTAAAGAAAAAAAAACGATCGATATAAAAACAAAATTCACGCCCGTGCATATTTCATGTAAAAAGAAAAATACATTCTTAAATAATGAATCGTTCTCAATCTCTGTAAAATATTTTCAATAATTAAATACGATACTCACTTGTAGAATCAGCAAAATATATATATGGAACAACTCGAATGTTCAATTGCAATAACCCATGGACGAGACATAAACTGTGCTCAATATTGACATGCAGCTAATCTTCAGTAAAACAAAAAAAATGACTAACGTAAGCAATGAAATTAAAAGTGAAACATGACTCACCTAGTGGATCTAGATCACATAAAAAAATGTGATGAAATCACAATAACAATTAACTCATCAGAATCAGTTGGGTGGGTGTGGGTGTGGGTGTGAATAAGCTGCCATGACTAGTTTTGACTATTGCTTAGATAGTCTCATCAGATGGCTTAAAATTATTCTGAATTATTCTAAATAGAAAATTCAAAACAAATTTTGTTATATCTTCAAGAATTTACAAAATTATAGTAAATCATAATAATGTAATAGAATTTTACTGCTACTCAAATTTAAGAACTAATTTTGTTAAATAAATAGAGTGACTACATCATGTTCAATACCACTGAAATTGCGTCCACAACAATAGCACATTGTACACATGGGAAAGAGCAAACATAATAGAGATACTACATACAGTAGACAAAAATGGATCCGGAATACATTTTAAAGACAATTCCGGTTTACGTTGATATTATCTATAATAAAAATCCAACGCTCAAACATATAGTTGCTCATTTTAATACAAGACGTTCAAATATTTTTGAAGACACCATTGGTATGGCCTACTTTGTACGCTTTATATTATATTGCTTTTATATTATATTACATTATAAAATACGTCAGGTGAATTCCCTGTACATTAACAGATGAATATGCTCATATAACCACTATTAACATCAGCTGGAAACGGATTTCAGAAAAATACCCGGAAAGCAAATTTCGGCATAATACGGGTACAGATAATCGAAACGCAATACTGTATTCTATTATCACAGAATATTATCCCGAAGAATGTCATTCAAACCTATCTTAATAACTACTGTTTATGGCAGTATTATCGGCGAGTTAATAGTGAAGATACAAATAAAGTCAAGAAGAGATCATCCAAAATTCTGAGACCATATTCAATATACAATCGAATTCAGAACATATGCCGATTTTATTTATCTTTTCGATCTCCCTTATCCTAACTATTGATTATGTTTGATTGTTTTACTTTTGTCATTGTAACCTATTCATATATCTTTTGTTTTCTTCTATCCTTTTCTCTTTCGTTTTATTCGATTTTTAATTCTTTCTTTGTGCTCAATTTCTAATGCAGAGCCCTGAAGAGTGTTTCAAATTTTTAAATAATAAAATAAACATGAAACGCGTCGGCAAAATAAAATTCTGCATTTTTATTTTTAATTCAAGCACAAATATATTAATTATTCGACTTTGATCGATTGCTGAAAAGCAAGAGTTGAGAATAGCAGATTAATTTATATTCTTCGTTAAGAGATAGGTTAATCTGTTTACTAACCGAAGAATAATTATGGTTACAATTCAACCTTTACTATTCGGATCATTAGTAAGAATATTTTATTTACATCATGACCATGACGATATTCTTGAACTTCCATCTGTTTGTGTTTATCACTATTCATTTAAAATATTCATTCTTATAAATTATTTCATTTTGAAAATTTCTGTGTAAATATTTCATTCTAATTAATTGCTTGTAACTTAGTTCATTTGATTTTTGAAAGTAGTTTTATTATCTTTATTATCTTTTTGTACAGTATCTTAATTACTTGTACTTTTTTTAGTTCTATACGTAGAATTTTTCTTTATTATTTAAATTAATTCAAATTTTGTGCTTTTTTATTATAATGCAGAGCCCTGATGAGTGTTTCTTATTATTAAATAAATACACGAAACGCGTCGGCAAAATTAAACTCTGCATTTCTTTTAATTCAATTATTTAAATTCTAGCACATTCAAATATAAATTTATATTATATACTAATTTTCGACTTAAATCGATTGCTGAAAAGCAAACGTTGAGACTAGCAGATTGATTTATCTTTTCTATGCAAGATAGGTTGATCTGTTTTTAATTAATTTACATACTCTGAAACGCGACATACATAAGATTTATTCAGAAATATTTCAAAATACACTATCCATGGACCTTCGACTCATTGTTGGACATCGAAATCATCGTAATACTGGACAAGAGTTAGTACAAAAAAGACCACAACCAACAATGCTGAAACCAAAACAGCTTCCAAGTGAGATTTTATCATTTATCCGGGACTTTCCCTGATAAAAAGCCATACTATGTTTCAGATACAATAAAAAAGAAACCTGAACGACAGGCCGTCAATTGATTGAAACCGATAAGTGTCACGTCAAACCACTGCGACACTTACAACTTCAAACGGTACCGACTTCAACATCTGATTAAAAATTTTAATTGACACGAAACGAATATAAAAACAAAACATCCATATTTTGTCCTATTAATCATAACCATTATCAATTTGAATTGAATGAGCCAACAACTACTTTCTTTCTCTATGTCATTTATAGTATACCTATGAGTTCGAAGAACAACCTAACAAACAATTTGCATTCTAGATATAAAACAAAAGATTTCTCCACCTTCAAAAGATATTTGAAAAACACTGATTAAATTTTGATCGAATAATTTAACCAAAAGAAGAGACTACGAAACTTTCCGACGATCAAGCTACGATAAATGCCAAAACAAACTTCAATACGAACAGTACACGTATATAAAAATATAACGCCATTCCTTATAGATTACGTTCTCTACGGCTGACAAAAAAACCCATCGAATAGAACCAGACTTGAATGAGTTTCATTCGCTATCGTCCTTCTAAATTCGATTGATTTGTTCAAAATTTTCTTTTGAATTTTTTAATCGATTTTGAAGACCTTAAGCCACCTGATGAGACTTCTAAGCAAAGTCGAAACGCGTCGTGGTAGCTTCCTACACACCCCTTCATATTCATACATTTCTTAGTATGATACGATATGAAACCCATGCAAACAAATTTTGACAGAAAAATCAAATAATTTTTCATTAAATCGGTTAAAATCATACCCTTTTTATCGATTTTTAATCAAATAGTCTAAAACGCTAAATTTCCATCGATTATTTCACTTATTTTCGATTCCAATCGATTACAATTGTGTAAAAAAATCGATCATAATTTATTAGAAGTTGGTAAAAAAAACATCAGTTAAAATCAAGGTTCTGTAACTACTTTTAATCGATTATAATCGAAAATAGGTGAAACAGTCGACGAAAATTCCGTTTTAGAGATTATTTCATTAAAAAACAATGAAAAATCGATTAATAGCATATAATTTTAATATGATTTGTTCCATAATTTTTTACATTGGAACCTTCAATTGTTACAGACTGGATCCATATTTCTTCAATTTTTTCCTGCCTTTGTATGTCGTGCCAATATGCATACATGCATATATTCACATTGATAGTGATGGTCAAAACACTCACAATTAAAACAAAGAAAGAAAAGATTTTTCAATTTCTGAAATATTGAGAAAAATTTCAATTTGAAGGATGGTGTATGTATCCGGGGAGAGAAAAACAGATGAAAGAAGGGGAAGAGAAAACGAACCAGCAGGTATTCTTGAGGGTATGGGAGTGCATGGGTGTTGGTATGGCTAATAAGAAAACGGAAACACCCACACACCCAAACTGAAACCCCGACACCCCACACTAGTGGCGGCGCTAGGCGGGGCTAGAGGGGGCTGAGCCCCCCTCACCCAGAATTTTTCGAAATTCATATTAATAATGCCGCCGAGCCCCACTGGTTCCAGCAAAAAACTATTTGAGCCGCCTCACAATTTTTCAGTGCATGGGACTGAGCCCCCTCAGACTGAAAATACTGGCACCGCCGCTACCCCACATCCACACGCACACACCCATTATTCATATGAAGATCTTATCTCTAAGTATCACATATTTTTTATTCGAAAGAGACATATCGTTTAATTAATATGTAGGAACGATGCGTAATAAAATTCTTTATATATTCTACACATTATCAAAACCTATATTCACATTCTCTTCAGTACATAAATGAAAACACAAGCAATAAAAAGTTCAATGCTCCATCAAAGTGAAATAATAAATATATTGCAATTATGAAGCATATTCAGTTCTAGATTTGTTGGAATAAACTTCGCTTTTTTTATCATGTTTATGTATGCAAAGAGAAAAAACAATGTGGTCTTGTTTATTACATTTTGATATTTTTCAGGTATCAACATGTGACGTTTTTTTTCTTTGATGTAGATATCTATTATATAAAAATCAGTCATGCATTTTTGCTTCGTTCGTATGCAATCTTATGTGTCTATTTCTATAGACTTATGTGTGATGAAGTGTATCGTTGAAAAGAGTGGGGAAAAAACCAAGCAAAATTATAAATGTGGAGAGTAACATATAAAATAGCTTTGATGTAAAGGTAAAAATAAATCATTCAGAAAAATACAACGAGCCAGTTTTGAATATTGCTTACCAAATCCAATCAATACACACAAAAAAAACCATAAAACTTCTTAGTAATTTCTGCTTATTATATCGTGGTAAGTAACTTATTACAATAACTTCAGATCGAATAATAGCTCTATTAGCTATCACATATGTACATATTACATACATATTGACTTTGATAATTGAATTTTTAAGTTTCGAAGCCATCGTTAAATTAACTGCTCTCTCATGAAAATTTGGCAAACTAGATTTTTAAGTTTTTATGGAAGATAAATGTATTCAAACATATTAGATCCTACAGGGAAAAGAATCTGAATTTAAAAACAACCATATTTAAGTTGGGTACAAAATAAATCCTCCTAATGATATGTAGAACCAGTAAAAACAAGTAACGCTCCTCGGAATGACTCGCTGTACCATCGCCTGAAAGTTTTACGCATTTCATGTGATGCCTCTTTTATTATAACGAATCCTACGACATACTTTAAGTCTTGGAAAATTCGATCTGGAAGTTTTGATATCCATGTTCAAATAAGTGTAGCCGTGCAGGATCTTGCACGTAAAAATTACTTATTTCCTGAGATACTACCATCATATTTAACTAATACTTACGGTTAGAGATTGCTACATAACAAAACCTTGAATGAACCTACTGAAGAAGTTGAATTGATATGCTCTGAGAATAGAAATTGAATTGAGTCCCTCGATATATCGTTCTACAAATAGAATATAATAGCAATATTGTAATATAAGCCATCAGAATGCGGATGATGAATTTATATGTATGTCTCAATAGCTACTAGTGTATAAACGGATTAGTCCATTGAACATTTTGCAGCTACATGTATTGCTAGTATAACTTCTGATTTAAGTAGAGATAAATCCAGTTTAATCAAATTAATGGCTTTAATTAAATTCTGCACTGATGCGTTTGTCCCAAAAGGCGATCATATGATCACCTAAGTCTTTCGAGCAAAATTGCGGAAAAATCAGACAATTGATTTCTAATCTTGAGGACATAGTAAAAGAAAATCGACAATGTTGGACTCGAAAAAAAGCCAACTGAAGTTCTTTATTGATATCTTACATCGATCAAGCTATCCTTTCGTTGAATAAGTTACGACTTTTTATAGTGTGATTTTTGCATTACAATAAATAATGTTTAAGCGTTTAACACTTTGCAGTGCGTTGAAGGAGATTTCAAGTGAACTTTGTAGAAAGTCACCAAGGCAGTAGCTAGTCGCTCGTCGGCGCCCTCTGGCGCGCCTCTCGCGGCTAGCTACTGCCATTCTTCTGTCCTAATTCATTATCCAACCCCTATCTTTTAATAAAACTCAGCAAGTCGTCTATATTGTAAGAGATCCCATTTTTAAAAAGGAAAACACTGGTTATGAAACTCTGGATTCACGGTATCCTATGAACTCTAGATAATATACGTGCATTCGCCTTCTACAAGTCTAAATAGCGTTCCGTGGAGCTCGCTTCCAAGAGAAATCACACTTAATCGGTAAAATCGTAGGGTGTGGGTGGGTGTGGCTTCAGAAGAGCATACTGGCAACCACATCAACACCCACACCCACCCGAAAAGTCTAGACAAAATGGTGATTCAATCTTGAAAAGAGCTTTCGCTTTCAGCTTCTGTCACATTCTCTCAATTTAAGACTTCTCAAAGAGCGACATTGAATACAAATATGACGACAGAGAACACAAGATATTTCTTAGTTTTTATAGAATTTGTACCGAAAGATTGATTTGTTGAGTTTTCTTTGCAATATCAAGTATGTTATCTATTGTTTGCAACTAACGAGTGTCTTTTAAAAGCAAATCAAAGGTTGGCTCTTACTAGTTTGATTGATTTTATCGCCGGAAGTGACGATACTGATAAGATTGAAATCTTAAACCGTTTTTGGAATAGAAGAGGTTATATAGTATTTTCGTTTAGGTCCTTACGAATCTAACAAATCAACAGTCACTTCTATACCTGTTGTCTCTCAAACTACGAAATCAAGACCAAAGTCGGTGACAAGTCCTCGACCGATGTCGAAAGAAGGTAACCTGTTCAAAATATTTTTTGAAGTTCTTTATATGATATATACTGCCGCATCTCGTATGTTTTTCGACGAGCCTAATGCATTTTCCGCGAATTCTTCGAAAAATAACACATTCTAGTCATTGAAGACTCACTTAACTTATGCTAATTAAATCGAGTAGAACATTAAATAAAGACCATCACTCGATACAATTCTATGATAATTAGTTTCTTGTACGATCGAAGTTTATCGATATTCCTGCAAATAATATGTAAATCTTTTCCTGAGGCAGTTGTGCTGCCTGTTTTAACAGGAATACAGTAAAGCCTCTCTATAATGGACACCTTTAGGACTTTTCTATGATGCACACCATATTGAGGTGTCCACTATGAATAGGTTGAACTTTTTCTCAAAACAAAAAGTTAAAGCAATGGCTGGCATACTGCCAGATGCATACAATTCAAACGAAGGGCAAACAACAAAATCATATTCTTTATTTATTTTCTAGTTCATGTTTTATGTACAAAAAAGTAGAGCAGTTAGCAAGTAGAAAAATAATTTTCTGTAGAACTTTGTGTAGGTGATTTCAAGTTGAAGTAAAAATCAGGTAATTGAGTTTCAAGATCAGGTTTAAGATTGTGCAGCTAAAGTTTCCAAGTATATGCAAATAGATGCAGTCTTCTCAAATTTTCCAACGCTTTTGTCAAGTTTGGTGCTTTTTCCTACAATGACTTTTCTTTTCTTCGGCTTCACCGTCCACCTTTCCATTCACTGAAAGCAAGCATCGACGACTCAATGTCGACAATTTTGGCAGTCGCTAACTAATGGCCATTAATCCGAATATGAGCTAATAAAAGTATCAAGTTGTTGTAGCGGATCATCATTATTGATTAATTGTAGTTCAGGTTCAGTGATAGCATCATTAGCATCCATCGAATAAGAGTTAGAAGTAGGTTTTCCGAAACCAGCAACTCGACAAGTATTCAGAATCGTAAGATTAGTTAAAAGAATTGTAAGTCTTTCCATACTCTTCTTTTCACCTTTACAATCTTCTTTCGACAATACGAATGAACGATCAGGTATTGCCTGATAAAACAGATCAGTTTCATCTGTGTCGAATATATCTCTTGCTTCATAACAACTGAGTATTACTGGAAATCTGCTTGCCCAATCTTGAATGCTAGAATTACCTATAGAAATATTTTCAGCCCAGACTGTTTGAAAAGAATCATTGGACTATCTAATTGTTCAGCAAATTGTCTTGCTTTCTCTTGTAGAATAAGTCCGGAAATACGAACTTGCTTGGCACTATGTACGTAGAGCAAACCATTCGAAGACGAAGTTGATCAATGAGTTGTCCACTTTCTTTGTGTTCACGTTTCATATTTTTGTTGGAATTGAAAGCACAATCGAAAATGACTACTTCTTGAGGATGGAGGATGTTGGCTACACTACTTTTTGATATACCATATATTTTTAGCCCACTGCCCTATTGATAGGTCAGAATCATTTTAATTATCGGCTAATAGTTTGTCACAGCTTAAAAATGAGACAAATGCGACGATTCCGTTATCACTCTTTATTCTTCTCTTCCATATATTCCACGAAACGCATGTGTTCTTTTATCTATCTATGTTAAATGTAATTGAAAAGTCAAGTTAGCAGATTATATTTGATCGTAATTAATATACAGTTGGCTGTGCTATAGAAACCAATGTCCACTAGAGAGAGGTGTTTTATGTCCACGAGACTGAAAAAAGTGTCCGCCATAAGGAAAACATCATCTGCGTCTGAGTATTCCCTTACCTTCTGTATTATACACATAACTGATTAACCTTTCTATTTAATAGCTTCCGAGTTCGCTGAGTCTGGCACATATAAACCACTTTATCGACGTCATTCATCTTATTGATAGTCATTGATTAATGCAGTATTTCAAGATTCTTCTTCCTCAAAGTGTATAGTGAATGAATGAGGCGATTGTTAAGAACGGCCATAAATCTCTTCATTTGACTAGCAGTTGAATAAGATATCAATTGAAGTGAGAAGAAAAACTATAATGAATCAACTGCTAACGGTCGTGACAACAAATCATTGTACATGCCATTCATAAACACTGTGATTGTAGCTTCAGTTTCATCTCTAAAAGGAGTAGTAGATGAACTTCATCATTCTAAGTATTGTCCATCAACCATGAGAACTATAGTGGTTTACTTAAGCTTTACAGTTTACATCTTAGAAAATGAAATTTTCAGATGACACATTTGTGCCAAATGTGGAAAGTGTCGTCGAAATGATTCGTCTGTCATGTTTTTTCATCAACCGACGAAATTCTTATGATTCCCATCAATGAAGAAGAAATAACTGATGTTTATCTTGATTCAATTGATTCAAATGAGATCTCATGCATATTTGTTGGTAGTTGACTATTGATATTAGTTTAAGATTAATGATATATAGAAATACAACAGTTGGAAGTATAAGAATCATTCATGTATCATGTCAGAAACCAATGTGATATGCTAGAGTGATATATAAGCTGTAATGGACATGATTGGCCAAAGAGAATATAATGGTGATAATAACTATTTATTTTAGTTATAATTCTATGGAGTTCATTTTAGTTGAGGACTCAGTTTCGCTTGAACAAAATAGATGAACAAAATCTTTCCGACACATGGAACGTAGCTGTACATAAGAGAGACAATTGATCATCACGAGTTCTCTTTATATGGCGTTATTCCTTGGTTTTTGCATTTTTGAACAAAATTTTTGGATTCTAATAATTCGATGTTTATGCAATAAGGGCTAGTATCCATCGTTCGATAGTTATGAATCATTAGAATTACGATAAGTGAGGAGTGCACCAAGAATAAACTAGTTTCAGTTTTATGCCACCAGCATGATATTTCAAGAAGCACAACTTTATGTGCGTCGCTAACGATATCGACGATTATGATTATTATCACAATCATTATCAATCCTTTCTTACATCATTCTCGCCAAGTGAAAAGAGCATGAATTTTATTTTCAGATAGATCAGATTAATGAACACGAATATTGGAGACGGGATGATTGGAAAGTATCTATTCATGTGTTGTATCATTTCTTGTGAAAAGAGGACTTCTAAGCCATAATTCATACTCTACAAAATATGAGCACTCATTTTCCGTGAATTTTATTCGCCAACTCGACGATTATCAGCTGATTCATTGAGTTTTAGATTTAACTATAAGAACGAAAGAGATAAGCGAATAATACTCTTGGTAAGCTACATCTCATTCACCACTCAATACATTCTCGTTCCTGAAAGATGTGAAATTTCATCTCAAATCCTTCAAGCAGCTGAATGAAACACCGATTAAAATTGTTCATGACTTCTGAGATATTTCGTACATTTATCAATTTAGTTAACTTCTACTCAACACTGTATCAGAACTTTAACAAGACACTATTAATTACACTTCGTTTGCCTTGCAGTCTGCAATGAATAGAAGTTTTTGTCAGCTACTATTCAAATATGAAGCATATGAGAATAAACGTGTCCTTTATTTTATTCTGTTACCCTGTAGTTTATCATATGAATATCAATATTCATGCTCTGCATGGAAGAGGAGAAATTAGAAGAATACAATCATGGTTTAAATCAGCCAAGTTCTATACCACTTGAAATCAACTAGATTTGACCATCGGTTTTGTCTTTATGATGAAACTATTGTTGAATAGGATGGTTGGAATGTACGCATTCATTTATGTTATCGTATTGTTTTTAATTGGCAACCTCAATAATTATTATCTTAGAGATGATCGTGGCAGAATCTAACACGTTTCACTTTGGTTCCTTTTCAATATCACATAAAAACTGATAATCGAAAATCTCTTATTTCATTGTTAGACTGGTCGTTGTTGAATTACATGATTTCCAACTTCAATACTTTCCCATTATAATATAACCAGTGATTCGTTTCAGTAAAACCATAAGATCTGATAGAAAGAGACATAAATGAATACGATTATCACAGTTATTCTCTTAATGCTTGTAACTTAACCAGTCAGACAGATTCTAAGTTTTCATTTTCTTGGGTTGAATTATATGAAAATCTAAAAAAGATCGCGGATATTCACTTTACATGTTAAAAAAATGCTACTAGGAACATAACGTACTTTAGTGTGAGGCATCAAATTAAAAAACAAATCAATGATAGAAAAAATTCAGCTACTAGGAGTACTCGAACCTTCAAGACGAGCTCTTTAGTAACTTTCCTTGATATCCAAAGTAACTGATGACAGGTGTGCTACCTGTCGTTACTAGATTATTCAATAATGACATTACCAATTTTAAAAAAAGAACACTTGGCATAATACTATTCAATGATTAGATAAAAAGAGGAAAAAATCGTCTATGATGATTAATGAGTAACTACGCACAGCGAAAACGATTATTTGTTAGATTGTTTCCTCTAAACAGAACATTTACCGTCATTTATATAACCGACACAGAAAAATATTCTTCAGAAAAGTAATCATGAACACAACAAATAATAATAAGAAGATACATATCTACGAGATGTGACAACAACGAATCAGTTGTGCCTCGCTTGAAAACCAATGGATAAAGAAAAACATATGATAATACTATTCCGACGACATCAGCACAACCAAAAAGGTGATTAAATGTTTCGATACGAAGAACTATAAAACATTAAAGGAAAAATCAGTTGCATCGTTAACAGACGAGCGGATAAGATGAAACATTGTATTCTTGCGAGCTCACAATAACAAATATTGGTGAAATATCAATACTCAATGAAACTGATGATTTAAATAATACACTTATGAGTTCGCTGTTGCATGCAGAGTTCCATCGATAACCGAGCTCCTTCCATTTACGGAATAAAAACTCCTTTTAGCTAACTACTACTTAAAGTCCACCAGAAACACACCGTGAAGTTTTGACATCCATTCTAAAGCAGATGAATAAATGTCACGAATTCATAAAAAGAAGACTTCAAAGGACACTTTAAAACTATTTTCAACCAGCATTTTCCTCAAATGACAACGCGATACTCTCTAAAAAATCGGTTTATTACCGAACGTGTACCCAGGCCAAGAACCTGTCGGGTTTCGTACCAATTTGCAGAATCTTAGA